>CM024753.1:85997317-86151836 GCA_014218235.1 Colocasia esculenta
TAGATAGAAGTTCTCACATAGTTCTAAAGATATTAAGACTTCTACATGACTCTATAACATGAACAAGGATTAAAGGTAGAGGAAGAAGATAGGAATCGATTTCTAAAATAGAACCAAGTTGTTCCTTTCCCAATAAGAATAATTCTACCCTGACTAGAAGGAAAACAGAGTATCACAAGTATAACAACTTGTCCGTTCATTACGAATTCCTTGTTACATATGAAGAACCGAATTGAACCAGAGGGAGATGAATCCTACCTTGCTAAACAGGTGAACTTCCATTTGATCTTGATGAAAGAGCCTAACCCAGTGAAAGAAACTCCTTCCCAAAGTAGATAACTTTCTAGCAATGACAGTAGCTTCAATAGCAAGTTGACTCCAAGGTAGCAGTAACTATAGTTGCAGCAAGAGCAAACCGAAATAGTTGCAGCAGTAGCAGACACTAGGAACAAGAACTGAGAAAGGATGCAAGAATAGGAAGAAGATCTAGCAGATGCCAGCAGGAATGGCAACAAGAACAGGAGTGGAGAAAGGTGCGTATGAAGGGAGATGATTGGCTTTTATAACCCATCGTCCACTCCATGCATGGTGACACCTTCTGTGCATAAGTGTAAACGGTAAAACCCCTTGGTTTTTACTGCTTACACCTGACCCATGCAACCTCCCTCACACCCACACATCAACCACCCTTGTGTAAGGATTTTAACCCATGATGACATGGGCTTGCGTAGCCCACGCAACGTCAGCATCCAAAAATTCCCAGAAATCCTTCCCGTAATTGACCCATAATTCAGCTGGCCCAATAAACCTTGTGTAAATGTATTCAAACGATATTCGTTAGTGTTAAAATTTCAACCATAGACTAATGTGATGTTTTTACAAATTATGGTGATTTTAGTTTAATTTTTAGAATTTATTTTATAGTAGGTGAAAAATCACCCGAAAATAGTCGCGTCGATTAAATCTCAAAATCCGTACGTCGAAAAATTCGGATATTTACATTTCTGATATCTCCACATTTTTATGGAAATTATGGTGTTCTCGGATTTTGTTTTCGTTATAGTTTTTCAGTGTCGCCTTGTGGGAGTGCGCACGTCCGAGTACAACACTAGGGTAATGTTAATTAATGTTAATCATTCCCAAATATCAATTATTTTAATTTAAGATTAATACTTAAGTCTAATAACTTTATTATTCATGTTTTACAACAAATAAAATTTTCGTGGTGTTACAATGATTTAGTTACTGTCAATTACTGTTTATGACTGATTGAGAGTATGAATGTGATAAGTTATATTTCATAATGCATGTGTGGGTATATGCATGGGAAGTGAAAGAATAAATGCATGTGTGGGTGAAATGTATAATGTGATAAGATAATTGAAATGTGCTCATAAGACACTGCCACCCAAGATGCTTGGAGTTGTACTATAGTAGTACCCCTACGAGAAAGCTCAAATATGATATGTGACACCCTGGACAAGGGTCTTGATAAATTGTGACACCCTGGACAAGGGTCTTGATGAATTGTGATACCCTGGGCAAGGGTCTTGTGAAATCCTGGAGGTGGACAGGTTCCACTAGTAATGGTGGGAAGGGCTTTCCCCGGTTTCTGCAGGAACCAAGACTTGATTACTATGCTTAGTGCTTAAGTATGGTGATTAAGTACATGAATGTGAATGTGCATGTACTATATGATCGTCTAGTGGTGGTTTGGGCTGTGTCTTGGCATTTTGTAAGATAAATGAACATAAGTATAAGGTGAAAAATGACATGTGATTGTGGCACAAGGTATGTGCAAAATATATGTGAACATGGCACATGTTATGTGCAAAATGACGTGATATGTGTTCGTGAATGTGCAAGTGCAACCTATATGAAAACCATGTGAAATAGTGTGTAAGTGAACATGTGAGAATGTGAAAGTAAGTGTAGATGAATATGTCATGAAAAGGAAATTGCATGTGTTAATAGAATTCTTGTCAAATGATAAAAGTGATATTATGTTAGTACCAAGTGTAAGTGCATGTTTTTATATCCATGAATTATAAATACTTGATGTACATGTGTTTAGTATTATATGGTGTAGTTTAATGTGGGCTATATGCAAGTGTCATGTAATTGTGATAAAATTTCTATAAAAATAGCAAGCTAAATATAGAGTGAAATGTTATATTTGCATGTGAAGTGAGTTAGATATCATGCTAGGAGTGTTACCTTCATTGTACATGTTTCCATGATTAATATGTAGAACTGCGCAATGATTAAGAATAAGTATGCAAGCATGTGATTCTATGGTTATACTCATGTTAATGATACCATGTTATTAGTATCCATGTTTAGATTATTGTCTACATACGTTAGATTAATTGTTTAAAACAATTCCATGTTTATTCATTTATGTCATAGCATGAGCATGTATGAAATTAATTGTGACGGCCCTCATTATACCGGTACGGTTATACCAACCCACGTCGGTATAGTGAGTGCTGCCAGCCACAGTGGGACATTTACCCAACGATACAAACAGCTGAGATACACGCGAATATATATAACAGAGTAGCGGAAGTAAAAGAGAACTATCTCCATTCATTCATCATCCACATTAAACATACATGCAGTTTACAATTTGCAAAAAGAACTAAAATTCACATGATTTAAATTGCTGAAATAGAGATACAAATGTCCACATATTACATTCTTTTAATGATAGTTCTAATACAATGTCCAAGTACATACTAAGAAGTACACAATCACAAGATCTCAAAAATGGCTAGTCTCCACGCTCGGAGTCCGTCTCCGCTGCCTCCTCCGAGGGTACTGTGTCACCAACTATACCTGTACGCCGAAGCAAGGAGTGAGTCCAGGGACTCAGCAAGTAACACTATGCATGATATACACGTACAAGTCCTAGTGGTTTCTACACGCACATTACACTTTACAACACATAGCATGCTAGTCCATTTAAGTTTTCAACCTATCATGAAGGTTCTACAATTTTATACATGACGCATGCTTTCAGATTTCAAAAATAACATTCACCTATCACATGGTCTCTATTCAATTCACTCATGGGACTTTAATCAAAACGTGAGAGCTATTGACATGAACAATTTACATACATGAACGGGGAACATAATTAGCATGGATTCCACATGTTCTTAAGTACATACATAACTTTTTATCATGCTTTAGGTTGCTGATTCACATGGTTCAATGACTATAACCTACACATGAAAGCTACAACGTTGCTTAAACATAACACATGAACAATCCATCACGCCATTTTACTCACATACTCATTTGTTGTCCCTAACATGGATTCTAAACACTTTTGCACACATAAACATGAGAATAATGACATGCATTTTCTGAATTCACTTGGTTTCAGATTTAGTTTCACATGGTTTCTATAACACATTTACATATCTAAGATTTCACATTTTTCTTTACACTAGGTTCCTCTTTTCACATGTTTACACTTTACACATACACATTCACATATCACTTACACATTTACACATGGTCACATACACTTTACACATTACACTTTACACTTATTTTAGTGCCGTGACACATAGTCCAAACCACCAAAGAAGGACACAAACACATCACATCACATAGACGCCATCTAGGCAATACAATGGCGACTCTTGGACTGCGCAGACCGGGAGAACAAGTCTCCACCCTAACCAGTGGTACTTGTCCACCTCCAGGATTTCCCCCTAATGCCCTTAGGGTCACTTAACACAATGAACTTTCTCAGGGGGACTTTTCCCTGATACGGCTCCACTGCCTTCTCGGAAGCAGTATCACATTGGCACAGTTTACACTTTTACACATTTACCGTTTTACACATGGTTTTACACTTGACACTCTTCATTTCATTCACACTTTCTTACTCACATGAACACCTCTGTTTTCCTAACATGGTACTACAGAGTTTTCAAGATTCAACACATAGTAAACACACCAATCATGCTGGGTTTAGACAAAATCTAATCACGTTTCGATCATATGTACGAATTATTCATAATTCACATGAAAACACATAACTTTTTATTTACTGTTCCAATTAACCTGAAATTTTAACCACATGCTGTTTTCGGGTTCAAAATCATACCCTCAATTTTTCAGATTTTTCTGAGCTAAATAGGATTTACAGAAAATCAAACACCTAATTAGCACATTATTCACAATTTACGTTAACATGGAATTTACACATCATGCAATTTACCACTTGCTGTTTAGCCATAAGCTACCAACATATGCATGAAATTAGAGTACAACATTTCCCTAATTCATACATCTATGGATTTAACACTACGAATCATTTTTACATACTTCTATTCTATCGAACCGAAACTATTAACAAATTGCACAATCATGGATAAGTTTCCTAAATTTGCAAACACACATGCTGACCCACAATCTTCATGATTAGACCGAAATCAAGGCATTCAACTCACTGTAGTCATGGAACATGGGTTTGCAAAATTATCTACAAGTCATGCTCACAAGATTAAAGACACCATTTTTCCACATTCACCATCACACCACATTCATTCACAACCACAATGCACAATATACATAGCTTATAGGAATACCATATATCCTCATCACGGAAATCATAACGAAATTAACGTATAAGAGGGACAGAACAGCTCACTGTTCTGTCCTGGCGAACTAGACGGCGGTCTCTGGCCGCTGACTCAGAGTCAGCGGCATGGTCGATGGACGCCAAGGTGAACTGGGCGTCCAGGGACCTTGCCGTTTACTCAGGTCTGTGCAGAAACACAGACCCGAGCTCTAAATTTGGGTGAAATGGAGGGTCTAGGACTCGAGGAAAATTTCATAAAAATCATAAAAACCTCCTAGACTCATACGGGGACACCATAGATAGGTCACTTGCCTTTCAAAATTTCTTCTAAGGGATTTAGAGGCTTGGTGAAGACCTCCTTGGGCAGTCCCAAGAAGTTGCAGAACCTTCCTCTAGATCGCCTTCCTCCGGGTTCCTGGTTGATCTCCTCGCCGAGGGGATGATGGGGAGGCCTTCCCCTATGCTTCAGCTTCCTCCTTGATGCAGAAGATCTTCAAATGAACCTCCAAGGGGTCGGATTTGGGGGTTCAAAAAGGGGTTTTTCTCACAGAAAGCTCTAGGGTTTTTCTCTCCTCTTCTCTCCTCTTGCAAGGGTGAAATGAGAAGTGGGGAGAGGCCATTTCGGGTTCAGCATGTAGGAGAGGCCCTCACCCACTCACCATGCCGATTAGACAGCCTTAGAGCCGTTGGGGGACATCCCCCCAATGGTTGCCATGCCTTGTTTCAGAAGACAGCAGCTCTGCTGCGCATGCAGGCCAGAGAAGTTGGCGTCCAGATCGCTGGACGCCGGAATTAGGGTTGGCGTCCAGGGCTGGACGCTAACACCACCTCAACGGCCTGGGGATTGACGCCAATAGGGCCTTCGGCCAGAACCCTAATTTATGCAGAAAACCATGCATACCAAGCTTCTATACATGCAATATGTACATGGTATTATATTCACACTATCATCATGCAATACATACATTATTTACGTTTAATATAAACACATGTACACATATTTATACTATTTTAATATCCACGTAAATACGTACATACATACTCAACACAATATACACACATAAATACGAAAAATACGACGAAAATTCGAGGGTCTTACACCCTCTCCCCCTTAAAGAAAACTTCGTCCTCGAAGTTAGAACGACACTACTCAAACAAAAGGGGATACTTCTTCTTCATCGCATCCTCAAGCTCCCACGTAGCCTCCTCACGCGAGAAGTTCCGCCATAGAACTTTCACCGACGCGATACTCTTGTTCCGGAGATGCTGAACCTTCCGGTCAAGAATGGCTACTGGCTGCTCGACATACGAAAGATCTGGCTGGATCTCCACTGGCTCATGACTAATCACATGAGACGGATCTCGGACATACTTCCTGAGCATAGATACGTGGAATACCGGGTGAACGCTAGCCAAAGCTGGGGGTAAAGCTAGCTCGTACGCCACGTTGCCCAAACGTCTGAGAATCTCATATGGGCCAATGAACCTAGGGCTTAGCTTGCTATGCCTGCCAAATCTGACAACTCCACGAGTAGGCGATATCTTCAAGAAGACATGATCGCCAACCTCGAACTCCAAATCCTTTCTCCTGTTGTCGGCATAACTCTTCTGCCTATCCTGTGCCGCAACAAGCCTTTTCCTGATAAGCTGAATCTTATCCGAAGTTTCCTGAACCAACTCCGGTCCGATCAACTGCCTATCACCAGTCTCCTCCCAACATAAAGGAGATCTGCAGGGCCTACCATACAACGCCTCGAATGGAGCCATTCCAATACTAGCATGAAAGCTGTTGTTGTATGCGAACTCCACAAGAGGTAAATGACGCTCCCAATCATCCTTCCAATCCAGAACACACGCTCTCAACATGTCCTCGAGCGTCTGGATAGTCCTCTCGGACTGTCCATCGGTCTGGGGATGAAACGCCGAACTGAGCTTAAGCTCCGAACCTAACGCATCCTGAAGACCCTTCCACAATCTCGAAGTAAATCTCGGATCTCGATCCGAAATGATCGACTTCGGCACACCATGCAATCTAACGATACCGCTAACATACAATCTAGCTAAGCTCTCTACTGACTGCTTCTTCTTCATAGGTAAGAAATGAGCAGTCTTCGAGAATCTATCTACAACTACCCAAATCGAGTCATTGCCCCTTCTAGATCGAGGCAAACCCGATACGAAATCCATAGTGACAGCTTCCCACTTCCATACGGGGATATCCATCCTCTGCATAAGGCCGGATGGTCGCTGCCGCTCGGCTTTCACCTGCTGACATACTAGACATCTAGACACATAATCCGCAACATCCTTCTTCATGCCGGACCACCAAAATGATCTCTTCAGGTCTTGATACATCTTAGTGTTACCCGGATGAATAGAGAATCGCGATCTATGAGCCTCCGCTAACACATGCTCACGGACATCTACTACATCGGGGACACAAACGCGGTGCTGAAATCTAATCACACCGTCCTCATCACGAGCAATGCCCGCCTTACCCACTAACTCTAACAATCTAGGATCGGCTTTCTGCTGCTCAATCACCTCATCCAAGACTGAGGATCTAAGGGATAGCTGAGCTACAAAAGCCTGACACAACGATGGCTCTAACTCGGTCATAGAGCACGCTGCATCCTCCAACATCTTCCAATCCTGCTGGAGCGAAGACCTCTTCCTACTAAGAGCATCCGCTACGACGTTCGCCTTTCCAGGATGATACTGAAGGTCGAAGTCATAGTCCTTCAAGAACTCAATCCATCTTCTCTGCCTCAGGTTTAATTCCTTTTGGGAGAAAAGATACCTCAAGCTCTTGTGGTCGGTAAACACCTCAAATCTGACACCATAAAGATAGTGCCTCCAGATCTTTAGTGCATGAACCACAGCTGCTAGCTCTAAATCATGAGTCGGATAGTTCCTCTCATGCTCCTTCAACTGACGAGAAGCATAAGCTACTACCCTCTCTTGCTGCATGAGCACACAGCCTAAACCAATCCGAGATGCATCCGTATAAATGGCAAAGCCTTCTAGACCACTGGGCAATACCAATACCGGAGCAGAAGTAAGCTTAGCCTTCAATAGCTGAAAGCTGCGCTCACATGCCTCAGACCATACAAACTTCTCACCCTTTCTGGTCAGCTTTGTCATAGGGGCGGCGATGGATGAGAAACCCTCAATGAATCGCCGATAGTAACCAGCTAACCCAAGGAAACTACGAATCTCCGAAGGAGTCTTGGGAACATCCCAATCCATAACTGCCTGGATCTTTGCTGGATCAACAGCTACACCAGCGCCGGAGATAACATGCCCGAGAAAGTGAACCTCGCGCAACCAGAACTCGCACTTGCTGTACTTTGCATACAGTTTGTGCTCACGGAGAACCTCTAAGACTAACCTCAAATGCTGACGATGTGTGGCCTCATCCGGAGAATAGACCAACACGTCATCAATAAACACAACAACAAAGCTATCTAAATACGGACTAAACACCCGGTTCATGAGATCCATGAACGCTGCAGGGGCGTTGGTCAATCCGAAAGGAAGAACCAAAAACTCATAATGTCCATAACGGGTTCTAAATGCCGTCTTGGACACATCCTCACTCCTAATCTTCAACTGATGATAACCAGATCGCAAGTCAATCTTGGAAAAGACTGATGCCTCTCGCAACTGGTCAAACAGATCATCAATCCGAGGTAAGGGATACCTGTTCTTCACCGTCACCTGGTTTAGCTTCCTATAATCGATGCACAACCGAAGTGACCCGTCTTTCTTCTTGACGAATAATACAGGTGCGCCCCAAGGGGAAACACTGGGGCGAATAAATCCCTTATCGAGCAATTCTTGCAATTGCTTCCTCAACTCGGCTAATTCTGCAGGGGCCATCCGATATGGGGCCTTCGAGATAGGAGAGGTGCCTGGAAGCAACTCTATAGTGAACTCTATCTCCCTATCCGGTGGCAATCCAGACAAGTCATCGGGAAAGACATCTGGAAAGTCCTGCACCACATCGATCTCTGCAAGAGTCAGTGACGAACCAGCATCGGGTACTAGCATAACGCTGGCAAGAAATGCGTCACAACCCTTGTTCACCATACGCATCGCCTTCATGGCAGAGATAACTAACTTTCCCGCTAAGTTCTTTGGCAAGGGATGAGAGAACTCATCCTCACCAGGAATGCGGAAAACAATCTTCTTTCTACGACAATCCACTAACGCATAGTGCTCCTCTAGCCAATCCAGACCAAGGATACAATCATAATCCTTCATCTTGAGCAAGAAGAAACACCCATCTAGGAACCTATCCTCAATGCACACAGGTAACGACGGAATGCACTTCCTAGTCGATACCGTACCCGCAGGGGTGTGCACAGACAAAGGGACCTCTAACTCCTCAGACTCTATGCCTGACTCTAGGGCTAACTGCCTAGCGAACCGCTCGGAAATGAACGAGTGAGTAGCACCCGTATCAAACAAAACCCGAGCGTGCACACCGAAAAGTAAAACTGTACCTTCGGTGACATGCTCCGCCTGCTCGGCGTCCTCACGAGCTAACGCAAACACTCGAGCTGGGGCTCGAGGCCTTCCTGGTCGTCCTGTAGCTGGCGCGGCTGCCGCTACTGCTGGTACTGGCGCTCCTCGCTGAGCTTCCTGCTGAAGCCTCGGGCAATCCTTGATCTTGTGGTCGCTGCTCCCACACTTTAGGCATCTACCCGCTACTAACCAACACTCCGAACCTCCATGGGTCTTCCCACAATGGGGACACTCCTTCTTCGCACCGGGGGAACGTACAGAGGGTACCTGATAGTTGCTGACTGCCACTTGTTTCTGCGGTGTCTGGTACACCGTCTTCCTCTTGTCTTGCCGCTGGAAAGTCGCTGCCGGCCTCTTCTGCGAAGCCTTCTTCTCCTCTAGATACTGCTCCATTTCTCCCTCCTGTCTGCAGGCTGCGCTGAGGGCCTCGTCTAGCGTGCGGTGGTCGAACGCCACGAGCCTCGTCCTCAGTGATGGTTTGAGACCCATCACGAACTTCTTGGTCTTCCTGCGCTCATCCTCTACTATGTGCGGTGCATATTTAGAGAGTTCAGAAAACCTTGCCTCGTATTCTAAGACGGTCATCGATCCTTGCGTCAGGGAAAGGAATTCTTGCTCCATCTTGTCCTGGATGTGCTCTGGGACGAACTTGGCTCGGAAGAGCCTCACGAACGCGTCCCACGCCACATCTACTGCTCCGTCCTCGAAGCGCGTACGCAGTAGGGAGGACCACCATACATCAGCTCTCTCCTGCAACACACCTTCATAAGCTCTAACTAACAAATAACAACCAACATTCAAGCATAAACTAAAGCATACCTGTAGCATGTAGGTGGCTAAGGTCACCTTGTCCTCGTCAGGACACCTGATAGCTCGGAAGATTTTCTCGATCTCCCTCATCCAGCTTTCTGCCAAAAGCGGATCACTCTCCCCCTTAAAAGAGGGTGGGGTCATCCTCTTGAATCGCTCCATGATGGAAGGTCCACCATGGTCCTGAGCTGGGGCCTGAGCCTGCTACATTAAACAACAAGCAATATACAATAAACACAATATCATACAATTCAAATAGCAGACTACTTAGTTGTTTTATTATTTTACCTGGGCCTCCAACTGGGCCTGGAGTGCTGCCTGAGTGTGTGCCTGGGTCTGCATGGCTTGCACCAGACCTTGCATGAACACTCCATAGTCCACAGGCGGCGGTGGGGGAAGCACAGGACCCTGTGGGGCCGGGGCCTGCTGCTCCGCCCGCTCCTCACGCCTCTGCTCGTCGTCGCGAGCTGGCGCACCTCCACGTCGTCCACGGGAAGCCATGGCTGTAATAAAATTTCAGCCACCATTAGAGCTAGGTTACTAAGTTTTCTAACCATTTTCTTATCTATTTTTCACTTCTTATTAGTGTTTTCTACACATGTGGACATACTTAGCATGCAATGGGGATGATGACTTAGTTATATTCATGTGTAATCTCAACCGGTCGCTCTGATACCAATCTCTGTGACGGCCCTCATTATACCGGTACGGTTATACCAACCCACGTCGGTATAGCGAGTGCTGCCAGCCACAGTGGGACATTTACCCAACGATACAAACAGCTGAGATACACGCGAATATATATAACAGAGTAGCGGAAGTAAAAGAGAACTATCTCCATTCATTCATCATCCACATTAAACATACATGCAGTTTACAATTTGCAAAAAGGAACTAAAATTTACATGATTTAAATTGCTGAAATAGAGATACAAAATGTCCACATATTACATTCTTTTAATGATAATTCTAATACAATGTCCAAGTACATACTAAGAAGTACACAATCACAAGATCTCAAAAACTGGCTAGTCTCCACGCTCGGAGTCCGTCTCCGCTGCCTCCTCCGAGGGTACTGTGTCACCAACTATACCTGTACGCCGAAGCAAGGAGTGAGTCCAGGGACTCAGCAAGTAACACTATGCATGATATACACGTACAAGTCCTAGTGGTTTCTACACGCACATTACACTTTACAACACATAGCATGCTAGTCCATTTAAGTTTTCAACCTATCATGAAGGTTCTACAATTTTATACATACGCATGCTTTCAGATTTCAAAAATAACATTCACCTATCACATGGTCTCTATTCAATTCACTCATGGGACTTTAATCAAAACGTGAGAGCTATTGACATGAACAATTTACATACATGAACGGGGAACATAATTAGCATGGATTCCACGTGTTCTTAAGTACATACATAACTTTTTATCATGCTTTAGGTTGCTGATCTCACATGGTTCAATGACTATAACCTACACATGAAAGCTACAACGTTGCTTAAACATAACACATGAACAATCCATCATGCCATTTTACTCACATACTCATTTGTTGTCCCTAACATGGATTCTAAACACTTTTGCACACATAAACATGAGAATAATGACATGCATTTTCTGAATTCACTTGGTTTCAGATTTAGTTTCACATGGTTTCTATAACACATTTACATATCTAAGATTTCACATTTTTCTTTACGCTAGGTTCCTCTTTTCACATGTTTACACTTTACACATTCACATATCACTTACACATTTACACATGGTCACATACACTTTACACATTACACTTTACACTTATTTTAGTGCCGTGACACATAGTCCAAACCACCAAAGAAGGACACAAACACATCACATCACATAGACGCCATCTAGGCAATACAATGGCGACTCTTGGACTGCGCAGACCGGGAGAACAAGTCTCCACCCTAACCAGTGGTACTTGTTCACCTCCAGGATTTCCCCCTAATGCCCTTAGGGTCACTTAACACAATGAACTTTCTCAGGGGGACTTTTCCCTGATACGGCTCCACTGCCTTCTCGGAAGCAGTATCACATTGGCACAGTTTACACTTTTACACATTTACCGTTTTACACATGGTTTTACACTTGACACTCTTCATTTCATTCACACTTTCTTACTCACATGAACACCTCTGTTTTCCTAACATGGTACTACAGAGTTTTCAAGATTCAACACATAGTAAACACACCAATCATGCTGGGTTTAGACAAAATCTAATCACGTTTCGATCATATGTACGAATTATTCATAATTCACATGAAAACACATAACTTTTTATTTACTGTTCCAATTAACCTGAAATTTTAACCACATGCTGTTTTCGGGTTCAAAATCATACCCTCAATTTTTCAGATTTTTCTGAGCTAAATAGGATTTACAGAAAATCAAACACCTAATTAGCACATTATTCACAATTTACGTTAACATGGAATTTACACATCATGCAATTTACCACTTGCTGTTTAGCCATAAGCTACCAACATATGCATGAAATTAGAGTACAACATTTCCCTAATTCATACATCTATGGATTTAACACTACGAATCATTTTTACATACTTCTATTCTATCGAACCGAAACTATTAACAAATTGCACAATCATGGATAAGTTTCCTAAATTTGCAAACACACATGCTGACCCACAATCTTCATGATTAGACCGAAATCAAGGCATTCAACTCACTGTAGTCATGGAACATGGGTTTGCAAAATTATCTACAAGTCATGCTCACAAGATTAAAGACACCATTTTTCCACATTCACCATCACACCACATTCATTCACAACCACAATGCACAATATACATAGCTTATAGGAATACCATATATCCTCATCACGGAAATCATAACGAAATTAACGTATAAGAGGGACAGAACAGCTCACTGTTCTGTCCTGGCGAACTAGACGGCGGTCTCTGGCCGCTGACTCAGAGTCAGCGGCATGGTCGATGGACGCCAAGGGTGAACTGGGCGTCCAGGGACCTTGCCGTCTACTCAGGTCTGTGCAGAAAACACAGACCCGAGCTCTAAATCTTGGGTGAAATGGAGGGTCTAGGACTCGAGGAAAATTTCATAAAAATCATAAACCTCCTAGACTCATACGGGGACACCATAGATAGGTCACTTGCCTTTCAAAATTTCTTCTAAGGGATTTAGAGGCTTGGTGAAGACCTCCTTGGGCAGTCCCAAGAAGTTGCAGAACCTTCCTCTAGATCGCCTTCCTCCGGGTTCCTGGTTGATCTCCTCGCCGAGGGGATGATGGGGAGGCCTTCCCCTATGCTCAGCTTCCTCCTTGATGCAAAGATCTTCAAATGAACCTCCAAGGGGTCGGATTTGGGGGTTCAAAAAGGGGTTTTTCTCACAGAAAGCTCTAGGGTTTTTCTCTCCTCTTCTCTCCTCTTGCAAGGGTGAAATGAGAAGTGGGGAGAGGCCATTTCGGGTTCAGCATGTAGGAGAGGCCCTCACCCACTCACCATGCCGATTAGACAGCCTTAGAGCCGTTGGGGGACATCCCCCCAATGGTTGCCATGCCTTGTTTCAGAAGACAGCAGCTCTGCTGCGCATGCAGGCCAGAGAAGTTGGCGTCCAGATCGCTGGACGCCGGAATTAGGGTTGGCGTCCAGGGCTGGACGCTAACACCACCTCAACGGCCTGGGGATTGACGCCAATAGGGCCTTCGGCCAGAACCCTAATTTATGCAGAAAACCATGCATACCAAGCTTCTATACATGCAATATGTACATGGTATTATATTCACACTATCATCATGCAATACATACATTATTTACGTTTAATATAAACACATGCACACATATTTATACTATTTTAATATCCACGTAAATACGTACATACATACTCAACACAATATACACACATAAATACGAAAAGTACGACGAAATTCGAGGGTCTTACATTAATTGCTGAATTTTAATGTGTTAATAGTGTTAAATTGTTAGAAAGCATGATTGGTAAGTATATGGGTTGAAATTTAAGTTACTTGCTGAATCTATTATGTAGACTCACCCTTGCTAAACATTTCAAGAAATTTAGAAGCCGAGGAGCTAGCAAGATCCGAGGAGGAGTTGGAAGAGTGAATTGAAGATTGTAATTTATTTTCCAGTGTGTAATTTGTAATTTGAACTTGGATATGTATTTGAAACTGGCTCATGTTAATGTTTATGATGTTATGTCATTTCTTTATTGGACTATATAGACTGTGGTATGTGGATTAAAGTTGATGGAATAAGAATTTGTTTAAATTCTGTTGCATTTGTATTCTCTATTTGTGTATATCTCAGCCCATTTGTTACTTGTTGGGGATTTCTCCCCTGTAGTGGCTTGCTCTCATCCGATGTGGGTTGGTACAACCGTACCGGGTGGAAGTGGGTCGTTACAAGTTAGGCTTGTCTGGAAACTATCATTATGCGTGAGGAAATTCATCTGCCAAGTATCAATAGTCCTCTCTTACATAAAGGTCATCAAATCACAACTTTTGATTTTGATAACTTGTCTTCTAATTAAATTGCATATTGATGTATTCTTGATCATGCTTATAACTTTCCTTACAGTAGCTTGGCATGAACACATATGAAATGCTTGAAAATCATTTTCTTTCATGCACATGCTAAGGGGGAGTGAGTTAAAAGAGTTTTTGAGTGAGTTGCTTGAAAAACATCTTGTCATATCTGTCTTGTCGACATCTTCCATTCAGTTTGTCGACAAATGATTTTCCTTCAATTCAATCGGTTATGTTTCTTCAGTGGCTGTTGATAATCTTGCATCTTGTTGCCGACAGATCTTCACTTCCAGAACCAACTGTCTGTGTCTCAGTACTTGTCGACACATATGTTCTGTATGTCGACAGTTGCCACACCATTTCATGACCTTTGAATATTCATCAACTGCTTTCTCAATCATGAATGAGACTATTCATTACATCTTTAAGGGGGAGAATTGAAAACTTATACTCTTTACAACTTTTCATAATCAAATGGTAGATAAGGGCATTAAACTAATCACAATGATTTTGAAATAATGATCTGTGAATGAGTTAAGGCATGTATCATCTAGAAAACACTGAACAAGTCTAATGTATTAAAATGACTTCATTGAGTAATCTTTTTGTGGATGACCTTATATCTGAAATGCTTTGATAAGTAAGAAGACTCTTGACCTTAATATTCTGAATTTGCTTTTGACCTCAAACATTCATTGAACTTAAAATAAAAAAAGGAAGGAGAAAAGCTACCTATTTCATAAAATAATTAAAAAATGAGGGGAAGGCAGAGCAATGATGGTTCACATACTGAGTAACCGGAGACATTGGCATCATAAATGTCTATCTTCGTATCAAAAAGTCAAAATGTCACCTCTATTCATGGTATGATAGTTAACTACACTAAGTAACTGGAGGCGTTGGCATCACAAATGTCTGCCTTTACGTCAAAAGGTGTAAACAAAACTGAATTACCACCTACCCTAAAGAAACATCAAAATCTTATGAAAAATGAAATTGAGTGCAGCCTCCTTTCTTTCAGTCAAGCTCATTCTAAATGTTTCTTGTCAAATGCTAATTTGAATATTCATTTCAAGTGTCGACTGAACTTCACATCATAAAGACATAAGTAACTCTTCAACAAAGATTTCATTCAATGAGTTATTTTACATAAATCTGTTTTGTGAGGTGCATTTTTCTTACTATATTATCCAAGACTACTAGAACATTATCTCCAAAGTCCAAACCATTGTGAAAAGATGAAATGCATTAATATTATTGTTTATGACATCTTGTAATGAGTGTATCACACTATTCTCTCTCTCAAATGTGTATTGAACACTCATTCTCATCTTGAATTGATCAAATGTCAGTTATGTGCACTTTCTCTCAGTGGTTGTCGACAGATGACCTGGCGGTTGTCGACAACTGAAACCGTGTTCCAATCAAAACTTGAATTGGTTCACATTCTGTGCGGGTCTCTTGTGTTGGTTCACTTTTTAAAGGGTTTTAAATAACCCTAGGTGTCGACACACACCCCTTCACCCTTTCATCTTCCAACATCAGCCGCCCTTCCTCCTTTTAAATATCACCCCTCCTTCTCTTCAGGGCGCCATCTTCAGTGTCTCTCTCTGCTGATGCTCCTCATCTATCCTCTCCCTCTGATCCATTCCTCCTTCTGCTACATCCTCACCATGTCAACCTGGCAGAAGATGGTCGCCTCTCATCAACGAAGATCATCTCACGATGTTGGTGACAGTTCTAGGGCTCCTGCAGAGCGCCGAAGCAAGCACAGAGCAGATCGCACCCCAGAGTTGCATGTGCCCCAAAATATTGATCTGGTTAGAGTTCGTGGTGTATTCAAGAAGATTATGCAGCCTAGATTTGTGGATTTTTCCTCTCTTGAAGACATGTTTCTAGGTCTAGAAGTTCTATAACAAGGATGGCTTTCTTTTTTGAAATCTTAGAAAAAAATACTCACCAACGGCTGTTACAGAATTTTTTAACAACCTAGGTATGTCTGAGGATCAAAATTTTTACTCCACTGTCAGAGGTATCACCTTCCAACTCACCCAAATCTCTTCAGTAGAGCCTTACAAATACCAAACACTGGGGTTGATGTTCTTCTTACCCATCTACACACCTTTGACTACTATACCCTATACAAGGATGGGTGCCTTTTAGGAGAAGGAGAGGGAGGAGGAGTCACACCCTCAACCAAAGATTGAATAAGGTAGAGTTGTTGAGGGGTGAGTTGATCTATTACATGTAGGACATTCTGTACGTTGGGATCATGGTGGGGAGAAGGCTCTCTCCGGGTTTTGATTGGAGTTATATGTGAGGGAATTTCAAATTGGTGAGCACGTGGTGTGCACACATAACCGTAAGATGTTGATGCATGTCCCTCACGGTGGTGAGATGGATGGACATGAGATTGAAATGATGGAGATTTAACATTATCCTCATAGTCCATATTGGAATAATCATGATTATAGTCCATTTTAAACAAGCAAACAAGTTGAACAAAGATGTGAACAATCAATATGGTTCAAACAAGTTATAATGCTTAGGCTTATTTTAGGAGTTTCACAATTAATTAAATGGATTGAAGAATATTATGTCACTCTAGGTGAGATCTTAGTTGGATGGATTTGGATACTTCGGGATGCAACTAAAATCACCTCTCACCACGCAATAGGATGTCTAACCCAGGTCAACAGTAAGGTAGAATCCGCTCGGTCCGCCGTGAGGGAATCCATGGGGTACGGAGACTTACGGACGTTTCGGGAGAAGGTTCGCTAGTCCAAAGGGACGGAATGCGCAATGGAGAGCCTTCACCGGAAGGGTGTGTGGAGCCTAGGATGTGAGGAAAGGAGGTCCCCCGACCAAGATGAAATGCCATGTATGCAACAATTATAATACAAAGATTTTGGACAGCAAGGAGGCCGCGCTCTATTTTCAGTAAGAATCGCAATAGACATAATCGCCGTGAATCAAACAGATAAATCACGTCCAGTCACTTGGTTGCGAATCTGAGAGCCCCAGAAGGCTGTCAGAGCCATGTCTGATCCCTATGGATGGACTGCAGACAAAACATGACAGACCAAGCCATCGCAGAATAAAGAAAAATGTGACCTATTAATTGGTTGCATATCAAACACTGAATCGCGACCACTGTGTCGGTCGCCAATTCTGAAGGCAACTCGAGAATTATAAAAATGAACAGAAAACAAGGAGATATGTACAAGCAATCAAACACACACAAAGCTCAACATGCGGCAGGGTATGAAGCGAGAAGAAAACACACAATCTTAAATATGCATGGATCAAGTCATCATTTTTTCTCAAATTTTCTTTGAAATCTACAAGTTGGCTAATCACTTGGAATAAGAGGGGGAGGAAAAGAAGGAGGGGCATGTGATGGTGCCAATAGGGGAGGGTTCCATGTGGGGAACGATGGAGTGGGTAATCAAAGAAAGGCAGAAAGAGTGTTGGATCGAGATGGCACTCTAGATGTCCTAGAGGGGCGTAAATAGGACTTCTTGCACTTTAAAATTTCTATCTGGAAATAGATAACACTAAATAGAGTTGTTAGTACTTAGTGTAGTGTGTGTGAAACAAGTGAAAACTTGGCGGAAACAATCACACAAATGCACAAGAGATTTTATCCTGGTTCGGCCCTTCCTACATGGAAGTCCTATGTCCAGTCCCCAAGTAACCACTTGGGATTTCACTAACTGCCAAGAACACTTGGCCTTCTCTCAAACTGAGAGGTAATACAAACCACTTGAAACCCAATAAGTCTTCCCTTCGCCAAGGGGTACAAAGACCACCTACACCTGTAGGTCTTCCCTTCACAAGAGGGGCACTGCAGGGAACAAACCCCCTGCGGGTTATCTTACACAGAAGTGAAAACACTTGTGTGTCTGCTCAACAAAATGAGGAAACACATAGAATCAGAAAGAGAAACAAATAGAAATGGATCTCTAACTCTTTCTGAAACTAAAAAGGTGGACTGAGAAGATCTGTAATGCAGTATGCCACCAAAGAAGAAGACTTCTAAAAACAAATGGAGAGCATGGAAGTCGAGGAATGAGGTGTAGCTCACTTTCTCTTTGTAGTGGCTCTTCTTGCTTTGATTTCTGATAGGAGTGGAATATAAGCTTCTATCTCTATGTCTTCTATCTTCTTCTCTATATATTTTTTTTGTGGTTCAAGCTTCGGCTTCTATGTATGGGCTTCAAAAGGCTGCATCTTCCCATTTGAAACTGACCGTTGAAAACTAGTCATTTGAAGGGTATCCATTGAACCTTTGACATCTAGAAACTTCTGTGATGACCATCAGTCTTTCAGTTCAAAGAGTCCCAAAGTCGTCAAGATAGGTAGCTCCATTAATGTTCTGCAATATCCATACCCAAGACTGAAAGCAAGCTTCAGTGGGTAGCTGCGCATCTGAAACATTACAAAAAGAGCATAGATACCTCCATACCTTGGAGGTAGGTGAGCTAGAAATATATAAAGTACAAATCAATTTAGACAGAAATGTTCAGAGCATTTAAGGATAGACAGATAGTTGTATGGGGAATACATAGTCTCTTTCTGAAAGTAATGGTGTTCTGACAGTGGTAGGTGAGCTCTGACAGATACCCCATGCTGCTTATACCTACCATTGCATTAAAACTTTAGTCTATTTGTCAAACAGGAATAGACCTTAAATCTTTGATAGTGAGAAAGACACTAAGCACACAGACATTGTAGATCTCAAAAAGACATTTCAAATGAGAGGATTATATAATATTTTTCCCGCCAAAAGATATTTTGAATTTTATGATAGCAGAAAAATAATTATAAGTCTCATAGAAAACATTCTTATGTAAAAGATATTTCAATATGAATAATGAAAACTCATTGAGAAATCAAGATAATGATTTATTAAGTTCTATGCTAAATGATAGAAACAAAAAGATCATTTAAGTACAAGCATGCAGAAGTTGATATGTGATACTTCGACTTTAGAGAAGTCGGAGTCAAAGACATGCATACAACTCTTCAACTATATAGAAGTCGCAGTGAGACATTGGATTGACAAAAGACTTCGACTTGTTAAGAGTCAAAGTGATATAAGTTTGTTCACCAATCGATGCCATACTTCGACTTTTAAGAAGTCGGAGTGCCAGCAAATAGAGTTGGAGTCAGGAGCCGGAGTCAGTATGATTTTTAGGGATAGTTGCTCAACAAAGAGGTCCCACCATGATTGCCAATTTGTAGATCCTAACTCTCGTCTTAGAAAGACTCACAAGTCTCCACAAAGAAAATATGAAGAAAAATAAAGAGAAAAATAGATGAGCACAACTCCTGAATGTGTACGTGATTGCCAGATACTCGTGGGTACCAAAGGAGTATAAATAAACAATAAAAGGAGTGATTGTGGAATACCTTTAGAAGCAGGGAGATTGCATGGGAGAAAGCGAGTTCGCTTCTTCTTCTACGTGTAACACCCCATATAAGAATATGTTAAATAGACTAAATCAACCAACTATTCATTTTCAGAGTTCAAGCAGGAAAAGAACTCTGAAGTTAAGCATGCTCAGTTGGGAGTAGTCTCAGGATGGGTGACCTTCCTGGGAAGTCTACCAACTAGCACAGTTGTTGGGCCAGTTTGCTGGTTGGGTCGTCACAAATGGTATCAAAGCCTTGCCCAGTCGGAAGTGTAGGAACTAAGTGCCACATAGGGCAAAGTGCTATTCTATGGAAGCCACCTCTTGAGCCTGTGGGGGCCACCTCTAGAATTTTGCCTGCCTGGGGTTTGATTGTGTGCTATATGTAAGCAGCGACGAGGATGTCGCTTATATAAGAGAGGTAGATTGTAACACCCCATATAAGAATATGTTAAATAGACTAAATCAACAAACTACCAACAACTCGGACTAGTCATTTTCAGAGTTCGAGCAGGAAAAGAACTCTGAAGTTAAGTGTGCTCAGTTGGGAGTAGTCTCAGGATGGGTGACCTTTCTGGGAAGTCTACCAACTAGCACAGTTGTTGGGCCAGTTTGCTGGTTGGGTCGTCACGCTACGAGCACGGCCGGCCGTGGTAGAAGGCTTTTCTTGATGATTACCCTTGCAAGAAACACAAAAATATAGATTAGCCAAGAACGTGTAGTATGCAATTCTCAAAGTAATGAAAGAACATAAGGAATATAGAGAAGAACACACCTTGTTGTGGCTTTTAAACCCCTAGAAAATAGGTGTGTATGTGGATGCATGCAAATATGTGTGTGTTTAATGTTGTGTTGATTAATTAAAAGAGGGAATAAACAAGAGATTGAACTGTAGCCACGTTGGGCTTGAATGGAGGAGATAATGGTGAATAAACAAGTGAATAAAAGAAGGAGGGGGAGGGAGGTGCTTCCCCTTTATGTTGATGCATGCATAGAGAGGATGTCTGTTGTTGGAGCTTGATGAAGCAGAGGAGAGGAGGAAGAAGTGGAGGCACTGCTGCTCCTACTGGTTTAGATGATGGAGAAGAGAGGCAGCATTGAAGTACGAGGCGGTAGTCCGGCAGGACTCCGCCTTGAATTGCTCTCTCTCAAACTCATTGGGTGTGGAAGTTCTCTAAGGGATCCAACCTTGGGAACAACGAGACATTGGGTGTATATATAGGGGACATGCTCGAAATCCGAGGTGGACAATAATTGTGAATCACGACGGACACAGTGGTAGTTATTAAAGTCGAAACGCGACGACCTAGATTGATGCGTTTATGAATTTCCGAATTTTGTTTATGGAAACTTGCCAAAAGCTAAAAATAGAATATTGAATCATGACGGATCAACCAGACATGTTTCATAATAAAGAAACAAGTATCTCCAAAAATGAAATAAGGACATTATTGAGAAATATGGAAGTTGTAAATCGCGACCGACCTAACTGACGCGTATCTGATAAGACCAATCAAAAGCGAACTGGGAATCGATAATAAGAATTGCGACGGACTGTCATGACATGTATCATACCAATCGATACTCATGTCGTCAATCAATACCAGCTCCAGTTGGAACAGGCATCAATCGAAACAGATAAAGGCGAAGGCTTGAGTGGTCACAAATTGGTGTTCAGCAATCGGTATGAAACGCGACGTAGAGACCTGACACAGATAAGATTAATCGACTAAACCTTCAGCAATCGATGCTGAATCATGACGGTCTGACCCGACGCATTTATGTTGTCTCCATCAGTCGATGTAAAGCGCGACCAACTGTGTATGTCGCGTATTAGGATTTTTGCCTAAGCTTCTAGCAAGCCAGAAAAAATGAGGGGAAGAACTAGGAAATGAGGGGAGACCCTAAATAATGGGGAAAAGATACTCTCGCAAGGTAAAAAGTGAGCCATTTGTGGCATTATGGTGTAATTTGCAATTTACCCGCGATGGTGTCATTTTTAGCATGTCTACAGTATGTAACAATCATGTACTTTTCACAAGCAAGACAATAGGTCCATGAGTCATGGATATGCACTAAGGATCTATGCCACCTTGAAATGCACATCATGAACATGTGTAATGTGGTGTTTTGTATCTACCATTTACACACGCAAGTACTCCCAGTGCAGATGCAACGCAAGAAATAATTATACCCCATAGTTAACAGTATATTTCCAGCTCTCTACTGAGGAGGCTAGATTGGAGCCCTTGGACACTCGTCGTTTCCAATCCAATATCTCAATAATTTTAAATGTACATACCCACAATCAAGTATGGCCATTATCATGAGTTCAAGACAACTGGGGAATAACAAGGCAGTAGTTAGAGAGTTCAATCCGGAAGTACAGCGACTTGTTTTCTATTTAGTTCAATATATCATTAATGACTTGTTTTCATGTTCAATGGGAGTGTACACTAGCAATCAAGATGAGAAGAGAATATCTAGTCGAGAAAGTCAAGTGAAGAGATAGAAGTGCACACTAACTTCTGGGTTCTTCATTGGTACAACCAGCTCGTCGGCCATGTGAGAATCCATGGTCAGAGGAGACTTACGGAGGCCTTGGAACAAGGAATCACTAGTCAGATAGAAAGAATATCCAATGGAGAGTTCATCTAAGCCAAGAAAGGGGTGTTCTATCATGCATGAGTGTATGCGCAAGTCGTGTGTGAGAAATCGCTCATGTACGTGTGTGGGTATCTTTGCAATCCGATTATGGAAACCTGGCAATAAGCAAGTAACAAGAGTACTACATCAATAAATAAAAATCATGCATGACCAATTTTAGCAAGTTGCCATGTGTTGAGTTTAGTATGTTTGATAATAAGGCAAGAAAGAGAATAATTGACAGATAGAGAGCATGATCATTAACTTAAGAGTAATTAAAATCATGTGAACATGTTTTAACTTTTTTCCATGGGTTGATTAATTCATGTTTATAGTATATACCATGAACAAAAACAAACCAGGCCAAAAAAATGATGAAAAATGACAGAAACTCAGATGTATGCTCATCAGAAGGCAAATGTAGTCCCATCCCTTCCACTTCTAGGGTCATAACTTATTTCTTATGCAAATATAACACATGAATATACTATCTTGAAGCCCTTTGAATTAGGAATCCAACAAAAAAATGGCTCATCATTCCAAGGTCTATAGAAAAAGTTATGGCCAATTAAGCGGAGACTACGCCCCCATAGTTGACCCACTCCAGCTGGATCACCATTCAGCAATATGTGCAGCACAAATGTTCGACATTATGCCTCCTCAGCATTTAGAGGCAGAACTTGTGACTGATGCACCTTTAGTTGATGCTACTGCTCCGACGAAAACTTCAGAACCCGATGCAGCCAGTGACAAGGACAGCAGCAAACTAACAGTGAGTGCCAACCCCATTTCTGGAACTAATGGTATGACTCATGGGGACCCCACAATCAGCAACACATCTGAAGAAAGTCAGGAGCACCCAGCGCCTGCAGAACTGAACACACCATCCGCTGGCTGCCCTGTCCTTCCCTCTCCTTCAACTGATGCATCTCATGAAAGTGATGGAATTCACTATATGGCAGACCAAGATCAGATCCCCTTGGTGATAGCTGCACCACCCAGTGGTGCGGGCCAATCAAAGCAATCAGCTGCCTCTCCCAGAACACAATCCAGATCTTCAGCACATGAGGCGCTTCACCCCGTCACCCCTGCTTATGCTGCACCCAGTGCAACCACCCAGCTGCCAGCAGCCCCCTACGCACCTAAACACAAAGGTCAGATGCTCGATAAACTGAACTAGCAGCATTCTTCTGCCACCGAGTCTGATGAAGAGGAGAACACGCCGAGATTACAAAAATTCTACACTCTAAATGCTGATGCCCCTGCGTACTACCCGAGTCCTTCTAGCAGCCAGCATGAACGTGGTGAAGACTGCCTTCTTGAAGACCCGGTTGAATTCGCTAAATTTCTGCAACCTATAACAACTGAAGACACTACGCCTTCCACCGAGGCAAAGCGATCTGCACCACATATGACGCCACCAGAAAGGACTGCCATGCCATCCCCGACAACCCCCCCAATGTCCTTCACAGACGCACTACAGAAAAAAGGCAAAAGAGGAAACACTAACAGGTGGAGAAACCAGCCACCCCTGCGTACATGGCTTCTGCCGGGGGATCCAGATATTCCTCGGCCTGGTCCATCTACCCGGCCTGAGTGAGGCCACGAAGTTTCCATTTTGCAGGTTGGGTTGATGCGGTTATGAAAGATTGGCGAACTGGTTGTAATTTGCTTTGTTTTCTGGAGTAATTCTGCCATGTAACTTTGACCCCTCTGCGTAGGGTGTCCAGCTCATGCACATCTGAGCCCCCCGATGTCCATGTACCCCCCTTTCCCTTTATGTTCTTCACATATATATATATATATATATATCCACCCGATATTGACACTGGAGGTTCACTCCTATGTCATATCCATTCAAAAAAAAAAAAAAAGCGGAGACTACGCAGTCTATCCTCAGGAAAGCATAATGCAACCATCTGTGTGTCGTGACTTGGTTGAGACAAGAAGGTTGTCAAGTTCTGGATTTTGACCCGACAAGAGTCATGTCGCCTTCTGGTAGTGATGTGTCGACCCAGCGCGACCTTAAGATGACTTTTGGGTTGCGTTTTCAAGCCAAAATCGATTCCGATTCAAACTAGGTTTGACCCATGGGTCTTTGAAAAATACAAACTAATTGTGTGGTGATCCAAATTGGGTGAGACAACTTCTGTTAGTTATACGACTTCCCAACAAACCTACAGGAACAAGTAATTAAGAAATCGTGGTTGTTTAATAGGGTAATAAGACATGTTGTGATTGGCAATGCAAATCTGACACAGTAAGCTTGTTGGGGCCAATGGTATCTGTATACTCATAACAAATTGGGAAAAAAAGGTGGCTATGGAAACTAGACTCAAAGGGGAACAATATTCATGTTGAGTGCTCAATCTGAAAATGACTCATGTAAGGGGTACAAACTTTGAAATACAGTGCAAGGGTTAAACACGACAGACTCAACACTATGAAGATTCTGAATTTAATCTGATGAAAAAACAAGATAAAAATTGGGGAAAATAGTACAAACATGATATAAATATGTGTATGCAAGCATGTACGAGTTTAATTAGAGTTTGTCTTGGAGACAACCTACCTTTGAGCAATAAGAACAAGTCGACCTCCCAGAAACCCTAGATTGATAGGTCGGAGAAGAACACCAAATACTCACAAACTACTGTATAAAAATTGGAAAAAATAGTCTCATAAGAAACTAGACTCGAAGGGATTTCTAGGGGTATATGTCTTGCCTGGTTTGGTAGAGGTTTTACTAACATTTGATGATGAACAAGAGGGGTCTCGTATGCAGGTCACTGTCGATCCGAGGTGAAGGTTTTGCACATGCTCTCCTTTCTCCAGCCTTCCTCCCATGAATCCCAAGCTTCCTCTGCCTCCAATCTCGTCCACAGCAAACCCTAGGGTCGTCCCATGGAAGAGAGGAGTTTATTTATAGGAGGATAGGTCTTTAGTTTCCTAATTTGATTAGGAAACCCTTAAGCATGAATTTGGGTGTATTCTTCCTCAAATTGGAGATTTCTCTCTGAAATTCATGATGAAAATAATATGGAAACTTATTTTAGGTTGTAACCATGAATTGGGCTTGATTTGAAGTCCAATAAATGTGTCTTGGGTGAGAATTAATCCTTTTATGGTTCATTAGTAAGAAATTCAAAATTTTAGGATATTTTCCAAACATGAATTTATTTGTGGCCTAAAAGACATCTTTTGGTTAATTTCTCATATTGGGTAGTTAATATACGTTATTTGAAGTCCACACATAATTTTTATTTAATTTTTTGACTTATTTAAGTACATGTGATAATAATTTTCTGACTTATTTATTAATTTTGATAATAAATGAGGAAATACTTTAAACTTGGCTAATTGGATTTTTATTCATCCAAATCTCTTCATGAGTCATTTAGAAATATTATTTAGAGTTGAACTATGCATTTTATAAAAAATTTGGATGTGTTTTCATACATAAGATAATGGTGCGCACATTATTACTATTTTTAGATTATTAAATTGTCAATTTTCTAGTTTATCTATAATTTTAAATTATAATAATTTCGGGGTGGTACACTCTCATCAAGGAGATATGCAATTTTCTCTGATGTGAGAACAATTCTCAAATTTTGGAGCCAATCCACATAATTTGGACCAGTGAGGCTGTTGGCATCTAGTATGCCACGAAGTGAGTTTGACAGCGACATATTTCTGAAAATAAAGATGTAGTAGAAAAATAATAACATGCAGACTTTTGGATGTTACAAAAATTAAGGCTGTAGCGATCCTGGATACTTATGCCCAATAAAGCTCCATATCCAGACCAGCCTCCTGCGAACAGACCGAAGTCTCGCAAAGGATATCTCTCATAAGTGTCTAGTAAGAATATAAAAGAGAACCACGAGATTATAATATACAAAAAAGTACATGTATTTATACTCATTCACATTAAATTACATTGTCATAATACATTATTACATGTCCAAGAGAAAAGTATAACTACCTGGGACATATCCCGAAGGAGCAAAGCTCACATAACAACAACTACAACTCAATTGCTGGTGGTACAAGTCTGCCACGATGCCGCTACAAGCCAAACACACGGCTAACACCTGAAAAGAATTGTAAAGAAGTGAGCCTCAACAAGTCACAGGCTCAATAGGGACCTCCTGAAAATAACACCACAAATCAACGACTAGAGAAAAGTACAACTACCTGGGACATACCCCGAAGGAGCAAAGCTCACATAACAACAACTACAACTCAATTGCTGGTGGTACAAGTCTGCCACGATGCCGCTACAAGTCAAACACACGGCTAACACCTGAAAAGAATTGTAAAGAAGTGAGCCTCAACAAGTCACAGGCTTAATAGGGACCTCCTGAAAACAACACCACAAATCAACGACTGAAAGAAAGAACTGAGAACTCAACCCCCAAGGGTCTCACTGGAAACACTGATAGCCAACCACAACAACCTTGCAATAAACATAAATAAACTGCAATAGACCATAAGCACACTCACTAACACAACTTACCGAAAGTAAAGGAAACCACAGGACTAGTGCAGAAACACCAGTCCACCACAGTCACCGAAGTAAGAAAACCACATGCCATACAGGCCAACCACCAACGAGAAACAATAGGACTGGTAGCCAAATCCAGTCCACCACTACAAACCCACGGTAACAAACACACAAGAGAATTACCTACAAAAGGCTAACAACACAACAAGTGAAAGGTTAACACGACCCCCACGGAACACCGATCCAGCTCAACACCTGAAAAGGCTAGCACATCGAGTGCCATAACAACCAACTACCCATGAAGGGTACGGGTACCTGAAACCACAAGGTACCACAACTAAACCACAACCGGAGTGTCACTACTCGCAACCACAACAACAGGAAAGCTCGAGTCAGATGGAACAACGCCATCACGCGGGTAAAGACTACTAGTTCATGATGCCAGTATCCAACCCGGACAACACAACATAAGAACTACCTCTCAGTCTCGCAGTCAAGGACGAAAGGTCCAATTGTGGCTGCACAACCACACTGCGAAGCCCAAAGAACTGTGGAAACCAACCAACACTACTCTGCAGACCCATGCCTGTCCTTTAGAGACTCTAGCCTGAGCTCTCTAAAGTGAGGCACTGGAAACACAGGACTAGCTGGGGCATAGTAGGTCTACTGGTGTTCGAACCCCCAACCACGAGCGCGCTACAAGCAACCGAGTACACCCACAACACACAAGTTGCTGCCCCACTATAATCTTTCCCTCAGCCAGACGTACAACTCAAACACAAGAGTGAGAGTGTACAGGGAGACGACATAGACCTCTATGGTACATACAATATCGGGACAAATCCCGAGCAACAACGTGTCTAGCTCACAATGAACCCGGGGTACCCAACTAGAGAGGCATTCTAGACTAGGTGCCGGACCACCAAACTCGACAAACACACAAGCCATTCCGATCACTAAACAGACTCATAAGACCTGTATTCATAAACCACAATATATACTTGCTTATCATTGGTCAACACATGCCCTCCATAGCAACACACACATAAACCATACATATGAACAACTTAACCTTAATAACATATTTAACATAATCATCATAACTCATTACCAAGCCATAAGCTCACACATTCATCCTATATCATGCTTAACTAACATTAACCAAACCCAAAACACTACTAAACATAGTCATACAACCAAGGGTAGGTCCAAACAGGACCGTCACTGCCAACCAGCACAACACAGACTTTGGAAGCTAAAATACGATGGACATAGATGTCACCTTTCAAATCGTGACGACCCCACCGGTCGCGTCAACAAGTTGACCGTGATAGGGCCCAAGGTCATGACAGCTCGACACGTCGCATTTAAGCCAATCGATACAACACTAACAATCAGAAGAGAAATGCGACGGACTATCCCATCGCGTTGTCACCAAAATGCGACAGTTACCCCCATCTCTTCCCAGAAAATCATTCTACAGACCATTTAAACTTCCATTTCATTCATTAAAACATAAGATATACTACCATACATTGCCATAGCTTGATTTACTCAACTCCAAAACATATAAATCATATGGAAACATAAAGGAAGTCTCCCTACCAACTCGAAGACCCAAATCTCGCGAAGAACACACTGTTGGCACATCCATGCTCCGGACGCCCTCCTAGCGTGGACCCCGTGCCGGACCAGCCACCAGGAAGCAGAAACGCCAGAAAATGTCGCAACACTCCTCCCCTCGGCCGGACAGAGCCACCTCTGCTCTGTTTGGCTTGAAACAAAAACATTAAATACAGAACCTAAATCGCGACGGAGGCAGACATCACGTTTAAACATTAAACACGACATACAAAACCGTCGCCAATCGGAACCCAAAACGCCACGCGTCACAAAGGCGGTTCCAAGAACGCGATGTAGACACCCGTCGCGTCACAAATCGTGACGTACCAACCCTACGCGTTCACAAACAACACTCACAATCGATCTGGTAATCGATATGAAGAACGCGACGTGTGAAGCCGTCGCGTTTCAAAACGCGATGACCTACCCCATCGCCTTCTTCACCAGAAAACCTGTGAGATGTTTGGGCCTAAACCTCCGGTGCACAACACTCACACAATGCACGGTAACCTCAACCAAGGCTCCATGACCCCAGATTGGCCACGAGCACCACACCAGAACCATTATACCAGATCCGAATGGTCACGACGCTACATTACATCACAACACTACGTTACGACATTTTTTTTAGGTGGTAGTAATGTAGCGTTGTGACCATTCGGGTCTGGTTTAATGGTTCTGGTGTGGTGCTCGTGGCCAATGTGGGGTCATGGAGCCTTGGTTGAGATTACCGTATGTTGTGTGGGTGTTGTGGGCCGGAGGTTCAATGTTGAGGACGACATTTGTTTTTTAGGTGGTAGTAATGTAGCGTCATGACCGTTCGGATTTGGTTTAATGGTTCTGGTGTGGTGCTCGTGGCCAATGTGGGGTCATGGAGCCTTGGTTGAGGTTACCATGCATTGTGTGGGTGTTGTGGGCCGAAGGTTTGGGCCCAAACATCCCATAGGTTTTCTGGTGAAGAAGGCGACAGGGTAGGTCGTCGCATTTTGAAACGTGACAGCTTCACACGTCGCGTTCTTCATATCGACTGCTGAATCAATTGTGAGTGTTTTTTGTGAACATGTCAGGTTGGTACGTCGCGATTTGTGACGCAGCAGGTGTCTACTCGCATTCTTGGAACCGTCTTGTGACGCGTGGCATTTTGGGTTCCAATTGGCGATGGTTTTGTACGTCGCGTTTAATGTTTAAACATGAGGTCTACCTCTGTCGTGATTTAGGTTCTATATTTAATGTTCTGTTTCGAGCCAGACAGAGCAGATGTGGCTCTGTCTGGCCGAGGGGAGGAGTGTTGCAACGTTTTCTGACGTTTCTGCTTCCTGGTGGCTGGTCCGGTGCGGGGTCCATGCTAGGAGGGCGTCCGGAGCATGGATGTGCCGGCAGTGTGGTATTCTTCGCGAGATTTGGGTCTTTGAGTTGGTAGGGAGACTTCCTTTATGTTTCTATAGGATTTATATGTTTTGGAGTTTAGCAAATCATGTTATGGCAATGTATGGTAGTATATTTTATGCTTTACTGAATAAAATGGTAGTTTAAATGGTCTGTAGAATGGTTTTTTGGGAAGAGATGGGGGGTTCAGCCATCTACCTGATAAAGCGACGGTTTGAACCGTCGCGTTTTGGTGAGAATGCGACGGGATAGTCCGTCGTGTTTCTCTTCTGATTGTTAGTGTTGTATCGATTGGCTTAAAGGCGACATGTCAGGCCATCGCGTTCATGTCGCGACCTTGGGCCCTGTCGTGGTCAACTTGTTGACACGACAGGTGGGGTCATCGTGACTTGAAAGGCGACGTCTGTGTTCGTCGCGTTTTAGCTTCTGAAGTCTGTGTTGTGCTGGTTGGCAGTGAGGGTCATGTTTGGGCCTACCCTTGGTTGTATGGCTATGTTTGGTAGTGTTTTGGGTTTGGTTAATGTTAGTTAAGCATGATATAGGATGAATGTGTGAGCTTATGGCTTGGTAATGAGTTATGATGATTATGTTAAATATGTTATTAAGGTTAAGTTGTTCATATGTATAGTTTATGTGTGTGTTGCTATGGAGGTCATGTGTTGATCAATGACAAGCAAGTATATATTGTGGTTTATGAATACAGATTTTATGAGTCTATGTAGTAATCGGCGTGGCTTGTGTGTTTGTCAAGTTTGGTAGTCTAGCACCTAGTCCGAAATGCCTCTCTAGTCGAGTACCCCAATTCATTGTGAGCCAGGTACATTGTTGCTCGGGGTTTGTCTCGGTACTAGATGTACCGTAGAGGTCTGTGTCGTCTCCCTGGACACTCTCACTCCTGTGTTTGAGTTGTACGTCCTATTGAGGGAAAGACGGCAGTGGGGTAGCGACTTGTGTGTTGTGGGTGTACTCAGTCGCTTGTAGCACGCTCGTGGTTGGGGGTTTGGACACCAGTAGACCTACTGGGCCCCAACTAGTCCTATGTTTCCAGTGCCTCACTTTAGAGAGCTCAGGCTAGAGTCTCTAAAGGTGCCAGACATGGGTCTGCAGCGAGGTGTGGGTCTGCAGAGTGGTGTTGGTTGGTCTCCACAGTTCTTTGGCCTTCGTAGTGTGGTTGTGGAGCTGTAATTGAACCTTTCGTCCTTGACTGCGAGACTGAGAGTTAGTTCTTGTGTTCTGTTGTCTGGGTTGGATATTGGCGTCATGAACCAGTAGTCTTTACCCGCGTGATGGCGTTGTTCCTTCCGACTCAAACTTTCCTATTGTTGTGGTTGTGAATGGTGACACTTAGGTTGTGGTTTAGTTGTGGTACCTTGTGGTTTCAGGTACCCGTACCCTTCGTGGGTAGTTGGTTATTGTGGCACTCAGTGTGCTAGCCTTTTCAGGTGTTGAGCTGGACCGGTGTTCCGTGGAGCTCGTGTTGTGTGACCTTCCACTTGTTGTGTTGTTAGCCTTTTATGGGTAATCCTCCAGTGTGTTTGTTGCCGTGGGTGGGTAGTGGTGGACTGGATTTGGCTACCAATCCTATTGTTTCTCGTTGGTGGTTGGCATGTATGGCCCATGGTTTGCTCACTTCGGTGACTGTGGTGGACTAGTGTTTTTACACTAGTCCTGTGGTTTCCTTTACTTTCCATAAGTTGTGTTAGTGAGTGTAATTATGGTCTATTATAGTTTATTTATGTTTATTGCAAGGTTGTTGTGGTTGGCTATCAGTGTTGCCAATGAGACCCTTGGGGGTTAAGGTCTCGGTTCTTTCTTTCAGTTGTTGGTTTGTGATATTTTTTTCTTAATTTGCTCCCACTATTTTATTGTGAAACACATGACACTCTCTAGCATGTGAATTGGAAGTTTTTGATAAACTTCTAGCAGGGATCGAGATCCAATTAGCGCCTTGGCATGAACTCAAAGGACTCGACCAATCATACCACGAAGGGTAGGCAACTCTTATCAATCACGACTCCTTTTGATTCCCATCACATTCAGCCTCCAAATCATCATGGCCTAGAGGGACTCCACCAACCATGGTGTTTGGTTAAGTCAACACCATCATTACAAGACGGACTTGATTCGACGATATGCCCTAGAGGGACTCCGCTAAGCATAGCATGTCTTCAAGCCATCAATGGCATCTCCATGTCGTAGGGAAAATATCAAGTCCCAAAATAGGTGAGCCTGGAGGGACTCCGCCAACTCAGTCCATATCAAGAAAAGATGTCTACCCTATAATGATGGAAGGCCACGTGGGTCAATCTTATTGCCTCATACTTACCGACTTAATATATTAAGAACAGAGTTTTTTTTTATTTTGATTGGTCTCATAACTAAATAGTACGCATCCCACACATATATTTAGCATATATTTACATCGCATGCAAATATGTACCTAGTAGGTGCAGAAATGAATATATATCATAATATATAAACAACTACACTAGATGATCATAGACCAAATTCTAGCATGATCAAGCCTGAGCCTAAAGACTTGATCACAAAGCCCTATGTGTGTCTTCAGCGCATCCCATGCACGGTGATCATCCTTCTCATCCTTATTAGTCCTGTCAGTAATTCCACACTTCCGTCATGCCTCCGAGAGCCATTTCAAATAATTACAATAAATTACAAACGACTATAGACATGCAGACCTAAAATGTACATTATAATCAATTCAGAAACCTTGATCATATCAAGGGGAATTACATAATTGGGGGGAGGTAGAAATACACAACGATTTTAATGAGAGAGAGAGAGAGAGGGGCTTGCAGGCCCTAATGAATCACCATCCACACACATATAAGCATCACACAATGGTCCATGATCATCCACCCACATCATACACATCACATGCATATATGGAACACTTCCAGCGACAACAGTTAGTGTCGCCTATATTAGAAACTATTGGACCGGAATGATGTCTGGGGTGCATGACAGTCATGCAACCATACAAGGGTGAGACTTTCTCACCTAGGGGTGTTCGTAGAACCCCTGAAGCATAGATTCAGTCCCACGGATGAAGGAGCTCTCGTGACCTCCCTCTAGCGGTATCCACACGGTGGCGACCGGGGACGACTCCTCCTCCTCTCACCGACGTCTCCTCCTCATCAGGGCTGCTCCCAGCAACACCTCCTCATCACCTTCCCTCGAGCAAGCCCGCAGCAGTGGCAACAAAGCAGGAAGACAGCAGTAGCTACTAAAATGGCTGCTCCACAAGCAGCCGCAGCAGCAACAACACCACGCAGCAGTAGCAGTTGAGGCAGTAGAAAATGCTACTTCTCAAGTAACAAGCAGCAGCAGCAAATGGAGGATCAAGGAGGAAGACCTTCTGCTTCTCCTCTCTTCTTCTAGAGAGGGAGCTACGGGATGGGTTGGTGGAGGAGAGGAGAGTGGAGAAGAAGAGAGAGAGAGGGTGATGGGAGAGCCCTCAGCTTATCGGGTTCTCCCACAGCCTCTATCTATATAGAGGGTCCTTTTTCAACCTTCCGCACGACCCTCTTGTAGTGCGGACGTGCGTGATATAGCCCAAAATACATGCAGCCATATCGGCGTTGACGACAAGACAGAGTGTCGCCAATCAGTATTGGCCACAAAGGTCACTGCCACCAAGACACTCTTAGCAACAGTCTCTTGGGCCACTTATGGTTGGCAACAAGGATAGCCTAGAGAGGGGGTGAATAGGCTAATTTTAAAGCACAGATAAAAATCACCACTTGAAAACTTTGTTAGTGAATGTGATAGTGTGTGATAGAGAGTAGCAGTGCGGAAGCAAATAAAAACAATCACACAATAGAACACATAAATTTTATCCTGGTTTGATACTTCTCAAATGGAAGACCTACGTCCAGTCCCCAAGAAAATCTTGGGATTTCACTAACCAATCCCCCCAACAATATACAAACCCCCAGCTCTTTGCTGGTCCTCTTCCTTTCTGAGTAGGAAGGAAACTCACTTCTATTACAGGTAAAGAAGCCACCCTCCTTGAATAAACCTCAGTGCGGTTCTGTTGGTACAAACCCCAACTTGGTTCTGCTAGACTAAACCCCCAGTTAGGTTCTGCTGACACCAACCCCAGCTAGGTTCTTCCCTTAACCCAAGGGGAACACTGTGTATAGTCCCAGCTCCAGACAGAATCCACCAGCACCCCGATGGCCTTCTCTTCACACAAGAAGAGGAACATTGTATACAATCCTACAGTTGGGCACAACTCTTTCTTAGAAAAGAAAGAACATACTGAGAGCTATACAAGATGAACACTAAGGAACTCAAACTCTCAGCTCACAGACTCTCCCCCAGATTTACAATGTAGTGCAGAGAGAGAGAGAGAGGGAAGAGAGGAAAGTTTGAATGCTTGGAGCTTCGAAGACTTCAGCTCTGAAATCTTCTCTTGAATAGGCTCGAGCTCTTCTCACTTTACTTGAGTGTGTGTGGAGTTGAATGCTCACCGGATGTACACTCCTTGAATGATTTTCATGTTCTCTCTCTTCTTGTTCTTCAGCCTTGCTTCATCCTTTTAAAAAGCAACTTGAACAGATCCATTGACGTATAGTCGTTGGAGTTCTTGGATCCGTTGAGACTCATCATCTTCTGCCCTCCTTATGCTTATGTCTCTTTTTGCCATACTTCCATGTTTCCTGCTAACAACATGTAAGGCCCTCGAATTTTGTTGCATTATTTTAATTTCGTGTAAATAATTCATGTTGAGTATGCATAGATGTACATATCTACGTATGTATTAACTATTTATACTTATGTATGCATGTGTATAAGTTAGTTGTAAATAATGTATGAATGGTGTGATGGTAGTGTGTACATGATAATACATACATATGGCATGTATATAGGTATAAGTTGTGCATGGTTTATGTAGTTTTTGAGTTCTGCCGAAGGGCAGCTTGGCGTCAATATCAATGGACGTTTGTGTTGTGTAGGTGTCAACCATATGGACGCCAACACTAAATCCAGCGTCCAACGATGTAGACGTCAATATCACTGGCTTGCATGCGTTGCAGAGCCGGAAATCCTGGGAACAAGCTACCCCAACCATTGGGGAGCTGTCCCAACGGTCTGAAAGGCTTTCTTGTCAAGCCTGCGTGAAAGGAGAGCCCCCTCTCCTATTTACCAAGCCTTTTGCAACCCCAACAGCCCTCTCTTGACCTCTTTCAAGAGATAGAGAAAACCCTAGCTCGGAGCTGCACAAAGACTCAACTTTGGAGGCTTCAATCCGGCGATTCAAGGCTTCATCCGGCAACCTACTGCATCAGGAGGGTAGCTGGAACATCGGGGAGGACTTCCCCAACCGTGGTTTGGTTTCTACATCGACATAGAACCTGGAGGAGAGCAATTGTGGAGGCTTCTTGGGACTGCCCAAGGAGAGCTTCTCCGACCATTTAGATCCCTTTGGAGTTTTTGCAAGAGGCAAGTAACCTACCCCTATCGTCCATGTAGATGTCTAGTAGGGTTTTATGATTTTTACACATTTTCTCTCGTGTCCTGGATCCCCCATTCACCCCTTTATTTGAAGTTCGGTCTGTGTTTCTGCACAGACAGAAACTTGGCGTCAATGCCTTGACGCCAAGATTCCCCATGTGCGTCCAGCGATCTTGCCGTCCACTCCTGGAACGGCCAGAGACCGCCGTTAAGTTCATCTGGGCAGAACAGTGAACTGTTCTCCCCTTATATATGATTACTTTTGATGTGTTTTGCGATGAGGATATATTGTAAACCTATTATACTACGTAATGTGAATGTTGGAATGTGTGGGAGAATGGTTGGACATTTATTTTGTGGATGGTTGAGTTATTATTTATTTAAAATGCATGTGGAAGAATGGCCATGTATGTTCACCCATGATCCTAATAATCCGTGGGAAATTAGGATGCCCTAATCCTGTTGAATCATGTCTATATACGTCAGTCTCTGTTCTGAATTTTCTGGAATTTTCCCATGTCAAGGTGATTTACTAAAAATTTATACTTGGGAAATAGAAAACATGTGTAGGATTGCTAAATTTCCAGTAAATCGTGTGTTGTGAAATAAATCCCTGGGAAATTCCTGTGGTGTTGTGTATATTGGGTTCAGGGTTATGACTTGTTAAACTGAAATTTCATGTTACGCACCATGGTGGATTGAATCACGAATGATATGAAAAATTGATGTTTGATTTTCTGTAACTGCATCATGAGTTAGAAAATTCCAGAATTTTGTATGTGAGGTCATGAACCCAAAATCACCATGTGGTTAAATTTTCAGGTCGTTTGGACAACTATATAGTGAAATATGAATTTTTCCTTGCAAAGATGTGAACAATGCATGTTAATGTGGGAATAATGTGACATGTGTGTGTGATCTGATTTATGCAAATTACTGAACATGTGATCCCTGTTAATTGTAGAATCATGTTAGGAAAACAGAGCCCTTGTGTGAATGAGAAAATGAATGAGAGGTAAGTGACATGTGTAAAGATATGCGTTAAAATCGGTAAATGTGTAAATCGTGCCAAGTGTGACACTGCTTCCATAGAGGGTAGTGGAACCGTATCAGGGAAAAGTCCCCCTGAGAGGGTTCAATGTGTTGTGATCCTAAGGGCATTAGGATGAAATCCTGGAGGTGGACAAGTACCACTGGTTAGGGTGGAGACTTGTTCTCCCGATCTGCACAGTCCAAGAGTCGTCACTGTATTGCCTAGGTGACGTCTATGTGTATGTGATGTGATGTGTCCTTCTTATGGTGGTTTGGACTATGTGTCACGGCACTAAATGTGAATGTGAAAATGTGTATGTGTTCATGTGTAAGAACTGTGGATGTGAACAATGTGTAAATGTGCATGTGTAAAGTGTAAATTATGTGAATGAGAATTTGTGTAAATATGTGAAACCAAAACATGAGGGTTGTGAATTTGTGATCCATGTTGTGGTAATCTGAAATCATGATAAAACAGCAAACTAAATGTACTTATGATCATGCTTTACATGTGTAAATTGCCTAGAATCCATGTTAGAAACGATTCTTAGTGGTGTGTAAGTAATCCCATGCTTGTTTGCCCTCATGTTGTGATTTAAATTGATTAAGTAGATCTTGTGTGTTGGGTTATGCTTTCTGGTCCATGTAAAACCAGCAAGCTTAAAGAAGATGAAATGGTCATGAGCATGTATAGGAATATATAGAAATTCATGCTAAGTGCGTTCTTTTACGTAGGCATTGAAATCATGCTAAACTTGCTTTCATGTTTTAGTTTAATTGAAAGTAGACCTTTCATATGTTGGAGTGATTAGAGAGCATGTGATAGGAGATTTTGATTTAGAAAATCTGAAAGCATGAATCATGTGTTTAATGAGTAGAACCACCATGATAGGTTGTTAATTTCAATGACAAGCATGCTACATGATTGTGTCTTGTAAATGTGTATGTAAAACCTGCTATGACATGTACATGTATGGTATGTGTAGAGTTAATTACTGAGTCTTTTAGAATCATTACTTGCTTCGGCGTACAGGCGTAGTTAGTGACGACACACTTGCGGAGGAGGCAGTGGAGACCGACTCCGAGCGTGGAGATTAGATCGTTGGTGTACTTTGCGATATTTTGATTTCATAGTATGTAATTGCAACATTGTACTAGCATTATCATGGAAAAATGTTTAAGTGTGGACAATTATGTATTTGATTTTTCAGCAATTTAATTATGTGGACTTTTAGTTCTTTAAATGTTATTGCAATCATGTATGTTAAATGTGGATGATGAATGACATGAAGACGGTGGTTCTTTTACTTCCGCTACTCTGTTCTTATATTCACGTGTATCTCAGCTGAATGTTATTGTTGGGTAAATGTCCCACTGTGGCAACGTTCACTATACCGACGTGGGTTGGTATAACCGTACCGGTATAATGAGGGTCGCTACAGAGATTGGTATCAGAGACACCGGTTGAGATTGCACATGAATATATACATGTCTTCATCTTCATTACATGCTAAGTCTACATAGGAATGTCCACATGTGTAGAATTGATTAATAATGAATGAAAATAGATAAGAAAATGGTTAGAAAACTTAGTAACCAAGCTCTAATGGTGGCTGAAAATTATTACAGCCATGGCTTCGAGAGGTAGGCGTGGCGGAGGCCGGCCCGTGAGGACGAGCCGAGACGTGAGGAGCGGGCGGAGCAGCAGGCCCCGGCACCGCAAGGTCCTGTACTTCCCCCACCACCGCCTGTGGATTATGGAGTATTCATGCAAGGTCTGGTGCAAGCCATGCAGACGCAGGCTCATACTCAGGCAGCACTCCAGGCACAGTTGGAGGCTCAGGTAGACTAATAAAATGATTAATAGTCTGTTTTATTTGATTATGCGATATTATGTTGATTGTGTATTGCTTGTTGTGTACTGTAGCAGGCTCAAGTACCAGCTCAGGACCATGGTGGACCTTCTACCATGGAAAGATTCATGAGGATGCTGCCACCCTCTTTTAAGGGGGAGAGCGATCCATTGTTGGCAGAAAGCTGGATGAGGGAGATAGAAAAGATCTTCCGAGTCATCAGGTGTGCAGATGAGGATAAGGTCACATTAGCCACCTACATGCTACAGGTATGCTTTAGTTTATATGCTTGTATGTTCTGTTAAGCTAGATTTGTTAGATGGTGCTTATAACAGTGTACTGTAGGAAAGAGCTGATGTATGGTGGGCTTCATTGCTGCATACCCGGTTTGAGGACGGAGCTATTGATGTTGCTTGGGACGAGTTCGTGAGGCTCTTTCGGGCCAAGTTCGTCCCCGAGCATGTTCAAGATCGGATGGAGCAGGAGTTCCTCTCTTTGGCTCAAGGTCCATGACTGTGCTAGAATATGAGGCAAGATTTTCTGAACTCTCTAAATATGCACCCCATATCGTGGCAGACGAGCGCAGGAAGACAAAGAAGTTCGTGATGGGCCTGAAACCATCACTGAGGACGAGGCTCGTGGCGTTTGACCACCGCACTTTGGACGAGGCCCTCAGCGCTGCTTGTAGGCAGGAGGGTGAGATGGAGCAATACCTTGAAGAGAAGAAGGCTTCGCAGAAGAGACCTGCAGCTACGTTCCAGCGACAGGACAAGAAGAAAGCGGTGTACCCGACACAACAGCGATCAGTGGTAGTCGGCAGTTCTCAGGTACCTTCTGTACGTTCTCCTGGTGTGAAGAAAGAGTGTCCCCACTATGGGAAGACACATGGTGGTACCGAATGTTGGATGATTACGGGAAAGTGCTTGAAGTACGGAAGCAGCGACCACAAGATCAAAGATTGCCCAAGACTTCAGCAGGGAGTCCAGCGTGGAACGCCAGCCCCAGCGGTAGTGGCAGCAGCGCCAGCTACAGGAAGACCAGGAAGGCCTCGATCCCCAGCTCGAGTGTTTGCTTTAGCACGCGAGGACGCCGAGCAAGCGGAGCATGTCACCGAAGGTACGGTTTTACTTTTAGGTGTGCACGCTCGGGTTTTGTTTGATATGGGTGCTACTCACTTGTTCATTTCCGAGAGGTTCGCTAGGCAGTTAGCCCTAGAGTCAGGTGTGGAGTCTGAGGATTTAGAGGTCCCTTTGTCTGTGCACACCCCTGCGGGTACGGTATCGACTAGGAAGTGCATTCTGTCGCTACCTATGTGCATTGAGGATAGAGTCCTAGACGGGTGTTTCTTCTTGCTAAAGATGAAGGACTATGATGCTATTCTTGGTCTAGATTGGCTAGAGGAGCACTATGTGTTAGTGGATTGTCGTCGGAAGAGGATTGTTTTCCGCATTCCTGGTGAGGACGAGTTCTCTCATCCCTTGCCAAGGAACTTGGCGGGAAAGTTAGTCATCTCTGCCATGAAGGCGATGCGCATGGTAAACAAGGGTTGTGACGCTTTTCTTGCCAGCGTGGTGTTAGTACCAGAGGCTGATGAGTCACCTACTCTTGCGGAGATTGAGGTAGTGCAGGATTTTCAGATGTCTTTCCTGATGACTTGTCTGGATTGCCACGGATAGAGAGATAGAGTTTACCATAGAGTTGCTTCCGGGCACCTCTCCTATCTCGAAGGCTCCATATCGGATGGCACCTGCGAAGTTAGCCGAGTTGAGGAGGCAGTTGCAAGAGTTGCTTGATAAGGGATTTATTCGCCCGAGTGTTTCCCCTTGGGGCGCACCTGTATTGTTCGTCAAGAAGAAAGACGGGTCACTTAGGTTATGCATTGATTACAGGAAGCTGAACCAAGTGACTGTGAAGAACAGGTATCCCTTACCTCGTATTGATGATTTGTTTGACCAGTTGCGAGATGCATCAGTCTTTTCTAAGATTGATTTGCGATCCGGTTATCATCAGTTGAGGATTCGGAGTGAGGATGTGTCCAAGACGGCGTTTAGAACTCGTTATGGACATTATGAGTTTTTGGTCCTTCCTTTCGGATTGACCAATGCCCCTGCAGCGTTCATGGATCTCATGAACAGGGTGTTTAGGCCTTATTTAGATAGCTTTGTCGTAGTGTTTATTGATGATGTGCTGGTCTACTCTCCGGACGAGGCCACACACCGTCAGCATTTGAGGGTAGTGTTAGAGGTTCTCCGTGAGCACAAGCTGTATGCTAAGTTCAGCAAGTGCGATTTTGGTTGCGCGAGGTTCATTTCCTCGGGCATGTTATCTCCGGTGCTGGTGTTGCAGTGGATCCAGCAAAGGTCCAGGCAGTTATGGATTGGGAGGTTCCCAAGACCCCTTCGGAGATTCGTAGTTTTATTGGTTTAGCTGGTTACTATCGGCGATTTATTGAGGGATTTTCATCCATCGCCGCCCCTTTGACTCAGCTCACCAGAAAGGGAGTGAAGTTTGTTTGGTCCGAGAAGTGTGAGAGTAGTTTTCAATTATTGAAGACTAAGCTCACGACAGCTCCGGTGTTAGTCTTACCGAGCGGTGTAGAGGGTTTTGCTATCTACACGGATGCGTCTCGATTGGTTTAGGCTGTGTGCTAATGCAGCAGGAAAGGGTAGTGGCTTATGCTTCTCGTCAGTTGAAGGAGCATGAGAAGAACTATCCGACTCATGACTTGGAGCTCGCAGCAGTGGTTCATGCACTAAAGATCTGGAGGCACTATCTTTATGGTGTCAGATTTGAGGTGTTTACCGACCACAAGAATTTGAAGTATCTTTTCTCCCAAAAGGAGCTAAACCTGAGGCAGAGAAGATGGATTGAGTTCTTGAAGGACTATGACTTCGACCTTCAGTATCACCCTGGGAAGGCGAATGTCGTAGCGGATGCTCTGAGTAGAAAGAGGCCATCTCTCCAGCAGGATTGGAAGATGTTGGAGGATGCGGCTTGCGCGTTGACTGAGTTAGAGCCATCGCTATGCCAGGCTTTTGCAGCTCAGTTATCTCTTAGGTCCTCGGTTTTGGATGAGGTGATCGAGCAACAGAAAGCCGACCCTAGACTCTTAGAGTTAGTGGGCAAGGCAGGCATTGCTCGTGATGAGGACGGTGTGATTAGATTTCATCACCGTGTTTGTGTCCCTGATTTGGTAGATGTCCGTGAGCATGTGTTAGCGAGGCTCATAGATCGCGATTCTCTATTCATCCGGGTAACACTAAGATGTACCAGGATTTGAAGAGATCCTTTTGGTGGTCTGGCATGAAGAGGGATGTAGCGGATTATGTATCCCGGTGTTTAGTATGCCAGCAAGTGAAGGCCGAGCGACAGCGACCATCCGGCCTATGCAAAGGATGGAGATTCCAGTTGGAAGTGGGAAGCTGTCACTATGGACTTTGTTTCGGGTTTGCCTCGATCTAGAAGGGGCAATGACTCGATTTGGGTAGTTGTAGATAGATTCTCGAAGACTGCCATTTCTTGCCTATGAAGAAGAAGCAGTCAGTAGAGAGTTTAGCTAGATTGTATGTTAGCAGTATCATTAGATTGCATGGTGTGCCGAAGTCGATCATTTCGGATCGAGATCTGAGATTCACTTCGAGGTTGTGGAAGGGTCTTCAGGATGCTTTAGGTTCGGAGCTGAAGCTCAGTTCGGCGTTTCATCCCCATACTGATGGACAGTCCGAGAGGACTATCCAGACGCTCGAGGATATGTTGAGAGCGTGTGTTTTGGATTGGAAGGATGATTGGGAGCGTTATTTACCTCTTGTGGAGTTCGCATACAACAACAGCTTTCATGCGAGTATTGGTATGGCTCCATTTGAGGCGTTGTATGGTCGGCCCTGCAGATCTCCTTTATGTTGGGAGGAGACCGGTGATAGGCAGCTGATCGGTCCGGAGTTAGTTCAGGAGACTTCGGATAAGATCCAGCTTATCAGGAAGGGCTTGTTGCGGCTCAGGATAGGCAGAAGAGCTATGCCGACAACAGAAGGAAGGATTTGGAGTTCGAGGTGGGTGATCATGTCTTCTTAAAAATATCACCTACTCGTGGTGTTGTCAGATTTGGCAGGCATGGTAAGCTGAGCCCTAGATTTATTGGCCCGTATGAGATTCTCAGACGTTTGGGCAGCGTGGCATATGAGCTAGCATTACCCCCAGCTTTGGCTAGTGTTCATCCCGTCTTCCACGTTTCGATGCTCAGGAAGTATGTCCGAGATCCGTCTCATGTGATTATTCATGAGCCAGTGGAGATTCAGCCAGATTTGTCGTATGTCGAGCAACCAGTAGCTATTCTTGACCGGAAGGTTCAGCATCTCCGGAACAAGAGTATTGCGTCGGTGAAAGTTCTCTGGCGGAACTTCTCGCGAGAGGAGGCTACTTGGGAGCTTGAGGATGTGATGAAGAAGAAGTATCCCCTTTTGTTTGAGTAGCGTCGTTCTAACTTCGAGGACGAAGTTTCTTTAAGGGGGAGTGGGTGTAAGGCTGTAACATCCCATGTTACCCTGACCAGTCGCCCTCCATCAAGGGTGGCGACACAGGGTATGTCGCCTTCTGAAGACGACATGTGGCTTGTCGCCTTCCAGTTGGAAGGCGACTGGCCCTATGTCGCCTTCTGGCTGTGCTGCCAGCCGCATGCACCTTTGTCGTGTAGTTGTCTGAAGAGGGATGACAGGTGTCAGCATCTGGCAGTAAGGAGGCGACAGGTCCTATGTCGCCTTCTGGTGTCAGGCCTGCATGGCTGACACGTGGCGATGTCGCAGGTCGACTTGACCGTTGAGCAGGGGATAGCGACATGTCCTATGTCGCCTTCAGGTTTATTGAAGGCGACGGGGCCCATGTCGCCTTCTCATGTTCAAAGGGTTAAGTGCTCAGGCCGAGAGCAAAAGCCTCAGTTCACCCCTTTGCTCTGTGCAAGCCTTATCTCCGGCGAACTGAAGCTTGGGAGCTCCGTGGAGGCTTGAGAGGAGGTTGTTGACCATCTTGCAAGGGAGAAGATTTGCTCGTTTCAAGGGAGAAGGCTTGTGGAGCGTCGGAGCTCGGAGGAGGAGGGTTGCTAACCTACGAGAAGGGCCCTTGAGGTTGGATCTTCTTCTCGAGGTAGGGAACCCAAACCTTTCCCCTAGTTCCACTTGCTAGGATCCTCACCTCTTCCAAGCCTAGAACTTGCATGCTAGGTTGTTTTCATGCTTTGGTTATGGATGTGGTTTGTGTGGTGCCTTGCATGCAATGGTTGCTTGGGTTTGAGGGTTCTCCATGTTGAGTGAGATGCATGTGAGTGTAGGTTATTGTGCATGCTTGTTGGGGTTTCTAGAGGGTGGTTTGAGCTCTTTAGAACCATGTTTGATAGCCTACATATTTCCCTCCCCGCGGTTGTGATTGTAGTGTGGTTGAGGCCCTGAAGAAGGGAGCCTCGGTGTGTTGCACCCTGGTAAGGCGACACCTTTAGTGTCGCCACCCAGGTGGCAACACATCGATGCGTCGCCTTCAGGAACTCCTGAAGGCGACAGCATCTATGTCGCCACCTTGGTGGCGACATGGGGGCCGTCGCCTTCTGCCTGTTTTTCCTGCTTCGGTTCCTGTTTCCCTCGCTGACCTATCAGATCACTGGAGCACTGACCTGGTCACGACAAGGCCTATGTCGCAACCAGATCAGTAGGGTTGCGCCGGCCTGGGTGTCGCCATCATGATGGCGACACCAGGCCTGTCGCCTTCTTAGTGAGAGAAGGGACTTGGCAACCTGCTCAGTGTCTTGCTTCCGCTGCGACTCGATTTTCTCGGCACCTGTGTTGTTTCCTAGTACAGTGCTACTGCTAGTCTCTCTTCGCCCGATGCTAGGCACTTGAGGGCTTGTCCGCGAGACAGGTTGTTACCGTTACCTGGGACCCCCGGTTCCCGCGCGCTTGTGTCAGAGGGTGTTGCTCCAGGCGGCGGGGTTTGCTCGTGTCGTTGACTTTGGTAGCAGTAGGGGAAAATGGTGGGACAGTGACGTGGTCGTTTGTGGAGCTCTCTTAGCTGAGACTGGTACGACGGTAGTGTGTGACTCGTACGGCGTAGTTCAGCTAGTCCGTTCTCACTGCCTCACTCTACGTGGTTCCGGTACCACCTAGAGGCGTCAGGCGTGGGACCGTAGTCCGGCCAGACTACGGTAGTTGTGGTTACTTGTGGTTCTGCGTCTCACTCCGACGGGAGGTGTCAGACATGGACCGTTGGTCGAGGGTAAGACGCGTGGCGCTCCTGACCAGCTGACTAGAGTAGTGTACTTACTTTCCGTCACATATCTCGTTAGACCGATCCGTTAGCCCTTCCGGGTCTCCAGACCCGTGGGCGGCAGTGCCGACGGTCGGATCCTTGGTGGGAGCCGGGGACCCGGGCGCCGGGGCCGTTACAAAGGCCCTCGAATTTTGTTACATTATTTTAATTTCGTGTAAATAATTCATGTTGAGTATGCATAGATGTACATATCTACGTATGTATTAACTATTTATACTTATGTATGCATGTGTATAAGTTAGTTGTAAATAATGTATGAATGGTATGATGGTAGTGTGTACATGATAATACATACATATGGCATGTATATAGGTATAAGTTGTGCATGGTTTATGCATGTTTTTGAGTTCTGGCCGAAGGGCAGCTTGGCGTCAATATCAATGGACGTTTGTGTTGTGTAGGTGTCAACCATATGGACGCCAACATTAAATCCAGCGTCCAACGATGTAGACGTCAATATCACTGGCTTACATGCGTTGCAGAGCCGGAAATCCCGGGAACAAGCTACCCCAACCATTGGGGAGCTGTCCCCAACAGTCTGAAAGGCTTTCTTGTCAAGCCTGCGTGAAAGGAGAGCCCCCTCTCCTATTTACCAAGCCTTTTGCAACCCCAACAGCCCTCTCTTGACCTCTTTCAAGAGATAGAGAAAACCCTAGCTCGGAGCTGCACAAAGGCTCAACTTTGGAGGCTTCAATCCGGCGATTCAAGGCTTCATCCGGCAACCTACTGCATCAGGAGGGTAGCTGGAACATCGAGGAGGACTTCCCCAACCGTGGTTTGGTTTCTGCATCGACATAGAACCTGGAGGAGAGCAATTGTGGAGGCTTCTTGGGAGTGCCCAAGGAGAGCTTCTCCGGCCATTTAGATCCCTTTGGAGTTTTTGCAAGAGGCAAGTAACCTACCCCTATCGTCCATGTAGATGTCTAGTAGGGTTTTATGATTTTTACACATTTTCTCTCGTGTCCTGGATCCCCCATTCACCCCTTTATTTGAAGTTCGGTCTGTGTTTCTGCACAGACAGGAACTTGGCGTCAATGCCTTGACGCCAAGATTCCCCGTGTGCGTCCAGCGATCTTGTCGTCCACTCCTGGAACGTCCAGAGACCGCCGTTAAGTTCATCTGGGCAGAACAGTGAACTGTTCTCCCCTTATATATGATTACTTTCGATGTGTTTTGCGATGAGGATATATTTTAAACCTATTATACTACGTAATGTGAATGTTGGAATGTGTGGGAGAATGGTTGGACATTTATTTTGTGGATGGTTGAGTTATTATTTATTTAAAATGCATGTGGAAGAATGGCCATGTATGTTCACCCATGATCCTAATAATCCGTGGGAAATTAGGATGCCCTAATCCTGTTGAATCATGTCTATATACGCCAGTCTCTGTTCTGAATTTTCTGGAATTTTTCCATGTCAAGGTGATTTACTGAAAATTTATACTTGGGAAATAGAAAACATGTGTAGGATTGCTAAATTTCCAATAAATCTTGTGTTGTGAAATAAATCCCCGGGAAATTCCTGTGGTGTTGTGTATATTGGGTTCAGGGTTATGACCTGTTAAACTGAAATTTCATGTTACGCACCATGGTGGATTGAATCACGAATGATATGAAAAATTGATGTTTGATTTTTTGTAACTGCATCATGAGTCAGAAAAATCCAGAATTTTGTATGTGAGGTCATGAACCCGAAATCAGCATGTGGTTAAATTTTCAGGTCATTTGGACAACTATATAGTGAAATATGAATTTTTCATTGCAAAGATGTGAACAATGCATGTTAATGTGGGAATAATGTGACATGTGTGTGTGATCTGATATGCAAATTCTGAACATGTGATCCCTGTTAATTGTAGAATCATGTTAGGAAAACAGAGCCCTTGTGTGAATGAGAAAATGAATGAGAGGTAAGTGACATGTGTAAAGATATGCATTAAAATCGGTAAATGTGTAAATCGTGCCAAGTGTGACACTGCTTCCATAGAGGGCAGTGGAACCGTATCAGGGAAAAGTCTCCCTGAGAAGGTTTAATGTGTTGTGATCCTAAGGGCATTAGGATGAAATCCTGGAGGTAGACAAGTACCACTGGTTAGGGTGGAGACTTGTTCTCCCGGTCTGCGCAGTCCAAGAGTCGTCACTGTATTGCCTAGGTGACGTCTATGTGTATGTGATGTGATGTGTCCTTCTTATGGTGGTTTGGACTATGTGTCACGGCACTAAATGTGAATGTGAAAATGTGTATGTGTTCAGTGTAAGAACTGTGGATGTGAACAATGTGTAAATGTGCATGTGTAAAGTGTAAATTATGTGAATGAGAAATTGTGTAAATATGTGAAACCAAAACGTGAGGGTTGTGAATTTGTGATCCATGTTGTGGTAATCTGAAATCATGATAAAACAACAAACTAAATGTACTTATGATCATGCTTTACATGTGTAAATTGCCTAGAATCCATGTTAGAAACGATTCTTAGTGGTGTGTAAGTAATCCCATGCTTGTTTGCCCTCGTGTTGTGATTTAAATTGATTAAGTAGATCTTGTGTGTTGGGTTATGCTTTCTGGTCCATGTAAAACCAGCAAGCTTAAAGAAGATGAAATGGTCATGAGCATGTATAGGAATGTATAGAAATTCATGCTAAGTGCGTTCTTTTACGTAGGCATTGAAATCATGCTAAACTTGCTTTCATGTTTTAGTTTAATTGAAAGTAGACCTTTCATGTGTTGGAGTGATTAGAGAGCATGTGATAGGAGATTTTGATTTAGAAAATCTGAAAGCATGAATCATGTGTTTAATGAGTAGAATCATCATGATAGGTTGTTAATTTCAATGACAAGCATGCTACATGATTGTGTCTTGTAAATGTGTATGTAAAACCTGCTATGACATGTACATGTATGGTATGTGTAGAGTTAATTGCTGAGTCTTTTAGACTCATTACTTGCTTCGGCATACAGGCGTAGTTGGTGACGACACACTTGCGGAGGAGGCAATGGAGACCGACTCGAGCGTGGAGATTAGATCGTGGTGTACTTTGCGATATTTTGATTTCGTAGTATGTAATTGCAACATTGTACTAGCATTATCATGGAAAAATGTTTAAGTGTGGACAATTATGTATTTGATTTTTCAGCAATTTAATTATGTGGACTTTTAGTTCTTTAAATGTTATTGCAATCATGTATGTTAAATGTGGATGATGAATGAAATGAAGACAGTGGTTCTTTTACTTCCGCTACTCTGTTCTTATATTCACGTGTATCACAGCTGAATGTTATTGTTGGGTAAATGTCCCACTGTGGCAACGTTCACTATACCGACGTGGGTTGGTATAACCGTACCGGTATAATGAGGGTCGCTACACAACATCTCACCTACCCTGAAGGAGGGACTTCAAAAAGATCTTCAATCAAATAGAGAAATAATAAGATAATATGTTAAGTACATTTGAACTTCATTTTCTGCCACAGAATTGGAACATTGAAATGTGGAGGCAGATGTTTATTTAAAGACAATCGATATTTCACATATTTTCAGAGCATCGATGTTTCAGAAGCAATCGATGTTTTAGAATGGCAATCAATGAGAGCAATCGATGTTTCATGAAGGCAATCAATGTTTAAGTGAAGAGCAATCGATGTTTAAGAAACAATCGATATTTAAACAACAATCGATGTTTAAATTATAACAGCAATTGATATATAAATATAATAGTAATTGATGTTTATAAAGGCAATCGATGTTTTATGAAGACAATCAATGTTAAGATGCTTAGCTATGACAATTCAACTGGACAAAATACAACGTGGTCGATCGAAGTAGACTTCTTCAACTGGCTAAGATATAACGCAGTCAGTTGAAATGAAGCTTCGGATATGATGAAGTGTAACTTTGGATGTTACGCCCCGACGTAGACTATCGGAATGTGAGGAAATTGCGAGTAAACGAGTATAGAGCGTAGAATAACATCAAACCATTGAACAATTAAATAATTTGAAATCAAATGCCTTTCATTGATAATTCAACTACTGTCTATTACATTCTCTAATGCAGAGCCATAACATAGGGTCCAATTGACTCTAATACATAGAATGGAAGTAAATGACTAACATAGTGCGTCATGGTACCTGGATCACTCCTGGTCCTCCCCATCCTCGTAAGTGTACTCAGTCTCCTCAGTCTCACCTGAGAACAAATAAACAAATAACATGGGTGAGCGACAACGCCAGTAGGATTTATATCTCATGGTGCGGGCAACTTTACGTGATTAATGTATTAAAAGTAGAGTCACTATATGATAGAGCTGGATTGTCAAGTAATGTAAGAGATAGCACGCTAGCATGAATCAAGATAGCACAAGTTTCCAAATATAGCACAGAGAGTAGGATGGCCATAGCATAAATAGTACAATGTATCACAATAGCACAACGAGTATAGAATATCACTTTGATTGTCATTTAGATAGTCGAGATAGATAGCACTTGAGTGTAATGCCAAACACTCTGGTCAAGTAACTCCGCGGGCACTAGCACTTTTGGGCGCACCTCTTAGGACCAGACCAGGCACTTTTATATTGCCAGGCATTAGTTATATTGTTTATCTTTAGACAATCAGTCAAATGGCCGATAGAGAGTACCAAGAAATAGATGAGAGTACTAGATGAATAGATGAGATAGTAGAGAGAGTGTGAATAGATGAGCGAGTAGAGTATAGATGAGATCTATAGGTCATTGCACATAAAACGTTGATTAAACGAGCGATAGTAACAATTGCACAACACGCGCGATTGGTGTTGGCAGTCAGGTGGAATTCACTAACCTTCCACTAGTCATGTTATGCACAGGTTCAGAGGTTCAGCGTTATTCAAGATAAGAGAGAACTTCTAAAGCCGTTTGGATCATATTGATTCCTAAGGGTGTTATAGGTGTTAGGGTATAACCAGCTCGATCTCCATGAGGGAATCTACAGAGTACAGAGTCTTACGGAGGTCTTAACAAAAGGTCTCTTGTCTTCCAGAACAGAATGTCCAACAAAGAGGTTCCACTTGTCAAGAGAGTAGTGTGTAAAGAAAACAGTTGCTCAACATCCTAGAGGAATTCTAGAACAGTGGAGCGGTGATATCGGTATTCCAAATCAACGTGAGAAAACGAAGACAATGTCACTTATTACTATGGGTTAATAATATGCATTATTTAAGTAATTACCAGATACATTATTCATATTTTTTGCATGGTCTCATGGCAAAGATAATCGTTTGGTGTGTGCATGTGACGGCCCTCATTATAACGGTACGGTTATCCAACCCACGTCGGTATAGCGAGTGTTGCCAGCCACAGTGGGCATTACCCAATGATACAAACAGCTGAGATACACACGAATATATATAACAGAGTAGCGGAAGTAAAAGAGAACTATCTCCATTCATTCATCATCCACATTAAACATACATGCAGTTACAATTTGTAAAAAGGAACTAAAATTCACATGAATTAAATTGCTGAAATAGAGATACAAAATGTCCACATATTACATTCTTTTAATGATAATTCTAATACAATGTTCAAGTACATACTACGAAGTACACAATCACAAAGATCTCAAAAACTGGCTAGTCTCCACGCTCGGAGTCCGTCTCTGCGCCTCCTCCGAGGGTACTGTGTCACCAACTATACTGTACGCCGAAGCAAGGAGTGAGTCCAGGGACTCAGCAAGTAACACTATGCATGATATACACGTACAAGTCCTAGTGGTTTCTACACGCCCATTACAATTTGAACACATAGCATGCTAGTCCATTTAAGTTCTCAACCTATCATGAAGGTTCTACAATTTATACATAACGCATGCTTTCAGATTTCAAAAAAAAATAACATTCACTTCACATGGTTTCTATTCAATTCACTCATGAGACTTTAATCAACGTGGAGCTATTGACATAAACAATTTACATACATGAACGGGGACATAATTAGCATGGATTCCACATGTTCTTAAGTGCATACAAATTTTTATCATGCTTTAGGTTCTGGGTTCACATGGCCAATGACTATAAACTACACATGAAAGCTACACGTTGCTTAAACATAACACATGAACAATCCATCATGCCATTTTGCTCACATACTCATTTGTTGTTCCTAACATGGATTCTAAACACTTTGCACACATAAACATGAGATAAAACATGCATTTTCTGAATTCACTTGGTTTCAGATTTAGTTCACATGGTTTCTATAACACGTTTGCATATCTAAGATTTCACATCTTTCGTTACACTAGTTTCCTCTTTCACATGGTTCACTTTACACATACACATTCAATATCACTTACACATTTACACATGGTCACATACACTTTACACATTTCACTTTACATATTTTAGGTGCCGTGACACATAGTCCAAACCACCAAAGAAGGACACAAAACATCACATCACATAGAACGCCATCTAGGCAATACAATGGCGACTCTGGGACTGCGAGACCGGGAGACAAGTCTCCACCCTAACCAGTGGTACTGTCCACCTCCAGGATTCCCCCTAAGGCCCTTAGGGTCACTTAAAAACAATGAACTTTCTCAGGGGACTTTTCCCTGATACGGCTCCACTGCCTTCTCGGAAGCAGTATCACTTGGCACAGTTTACACTTTTACACATTACCGTTTTATACAAGGTTTACACTTGACACTCTTCATTCATTCACTTTCTTACTCCATGAACACCTCTGTTTTCCTAACATGGTACTACAGAGTTTCAAGATTCAACACATAGTAAACACACCAATCATGCTGGTTTTAAACAAAAATCTAATCACGTTTCGATCATATGTACGAATTATTATATTTCACATGAAAACACATAACTTTTTATTACTGTTCCAATTGACCTGAAATTTTAACCACATGATGTTTTCGGTTCCAAATCATACCCTCAATTTTCAGATTTTTCTGAGCTAAATGGGATTTACAGAAAATCAAACACCCTAATTAGCATATTATTCAAACTTAAGCTAACATGGAATTTACACATCATGCATTTACCACTTGCTGTTTATCCATAAGCTACCAACATATGCATGAAATTAGAGTACAAAATTTCCCTAATTCATACATCTATGGATTTAACACTACGAATCATTTTTTACATACTTCTATCTTATCGAACCGAAACTATTAACAAATTGCACAAGCATGGATAAGTTGCCTAACTTTGCAAACACACATGCTGACCCAAATCTTCATGATTAGACCGAATCAAGGCATTCAACTAATTCTAGTCATGGAACATGGGTTTTGCAAAATTATCTACAAGTCATGCTCACAAGTTTAAAGACACCATTTTCCACTTTCACCATCACACACACACAAATGATAACCTACGTAGCGTATAGGAATACCATATATTCCTCATCACAGAATCATAAAACGAATTAACGTATAAGAGGGACAGAACAGCTCACTGTTCTATCCTGAAGAAACTAGACGGCGGTCTCTGGCCGCTGACCTCAGAGTCAGCGGCATGGTCGATGGACGCCAAGGATGAACTGGGCGTCCAGGGACCTTGACGTTTACTCAGGTCTGTGCAGAAACACAGACCGAGCTCTGAAATTGGGTGAAATGGAGGGTCTAGGACTCGAGGAAAATTCATAAAAACATAAAAACCTCCTAGACTCATACGGGGACACCATAGATAGGTCACTTGCCTCTCTAAAAATCCTCAAGAGATCATGGCTCGAAGAAGACCTCCTTGGGCAGTTCCAAGAAGTTGCAGAGTGCCTTAAGATTGCCTTCCTCCGAGCTTCTGGGTGATCTCCACGCCGAGGGGATGATGGAGGCCTTCCCTATGCTTCAGCTTCCCTTCCTGCAGACAGAAGATCTTCAAATGAACCTCCAAGGGGGTCGGATTTGGGGGTTCAAAAATGGGTTTTTCTCACAGATCACCTAGGGTTTTCTTTCTCACTCTCTCCTCTTGCAAGGGTGAAGGGAAAGAATGGGGAGAGCCATTTCGGGTTCAGACCTAAAGAGGGTCGTTCTCCCACTACTAGGGTGATGGGACACCCTCAGAGCCGTTGGGGACATCCCCCCAATGGTTGCCATGCCTTGCTTCAGAAGACAGCAGCTCTGCTGCGCATGCAGGCCACAGAAGTCGACGTCCAGATCGCTAGACGCCGGAATTAGGGTTGCGTCCAGGGCGGACGCTAACACCACCTAACGGCCTGGGATTGACGCAAAAAGGGCCTTCGGCCAGAACCCTAATTTATGCAGAAAACCATGCATACCAAGCTTCTATACATGCAATATGTACATGTATTATATTCACACTATCATCATGCAATACATACATATTTACGTTTAATATAAACACATGTACACGTAATTATACTATTTTAATACCCCGTAAATACGTAACCTACACTCCAACACAATATACACACATAATATGAAAAATACGACGGAAAATTCGAGGGTCTTACAACCTCTCCCCCTTAAAGAAACTTCGTCCTCGAAGTTAGAACGACACTACTCAAACAAAAGGGATACTTCTTCTTCATCGCATCCTCAAGCTCCCACGTAGCCTCCTCACGTGAGAAGTTCCGCCATAGAACTTTCACCGACGCGATACTCTTGTTCCGGAGATGCTGAACCTTCCGGTCAAGAATGGCTACTGGTGCTCGACATACGAAAGATCTGGCTGGATCTCCACGGCTCATGACTAATCACATGAGACGGATCTCGGACATACTTCCTGAGCATAGATACGTGGAATACCGGGTGAACGCTAGCCAAAGCTGGGGGTAAAGCTAGCTCGTACGCCACGCTGCCCAAACGTCTGAGAATCTCATATGGGCCAATGAACCTAGGGCTTAGCTTGCTATGCCTGCCAAATCTGACAACTCCACGAGTAGGCGATATCTTCAAGAAGACATGATCGCCAACCTCGAACTCCAAATCCTTTCTCCTGTTGTCGGCATAACTCTTCTGCCTATCCTGTGCCGCAACAAGCCTTTTCCTAATAAGCTGAATCTTATCCGAAGTTTCCTGAACCAACTCCGGTCCGATCAACTGCCTATCACCAGTCTCCTCCCAACATAAAGGAGATCTGCAGGGCCTACCATACAACGCCTCGAATGGAGCCATTCCAATACTAGCATGAAAGCTGTTGTTGTATGCGAACTCCACAAGAGGTAAATGACGCTCCCAATCATCCTTCCAATCCAGAACACACGCTCTCAACAGTCCTCGAGCGTCTGGATAGTCCTCTCGGACTGTCCATCGGTCTGGGGATGAAACGCCGAACTGAGCTTAAGCTCCGAACCTAACGCATCCTGAAGACCCTTCCACAATCTCGAAGTAAATCTCGGATCTCGATCCGAAATGATCGACTTCGGCACACCATGCAACTAATGATACCGCTAACATACAATCTACTAACTCTCTACTCTCTACTGACTGCTTCTTCTTCATAGGCAAGAAATGAGCAGTCTTCGAGAATCTATCTACAACTACCCAAATCGAGTCATTGCCCCTTCTAGATCGAGGCAAACCCGATACGAAATCCATAGTGACAGCTTCCCACTTCCATACGGGGATATCCATCCTCTGCATAAGGCCGGATGGTCGCTGCCGCTCGGCTTTCACCTGCTGACACTAGACATCTAGACACATAATCCGCAACATCCTTCTTCATGCCGGACCACCAAAATGATCTCTTCAGGTCTTGATACATCTTAGTGTTACCCGGATGAATAGAAATCGCGATCTATGAGCCTCCGCTAACACATGCTCACGGACATCTACTACATCAGGGACACAAACACGGTGCTGAAATCTAATCACACCGTCCTCATCACGAGCAATGCCCGCCTTACCCACTAACTCTAACAATCTAGGATCGGCTTTCTGCTGCTCAATCACCTCATCCAAGACTGAGGATCTAAGGGATAGCTGAGCTACAAAAGCCTGACACAACGATGGCTCTAACTCGGTCATAGAGCACGCCGCATCCTCCAACATCTTCCAATCCTGCTGGAGCGAAGACCTCTTCCTACTAAGAGCATCCGCTACGACGTTCGCCTTTCCAGGATGATACTGAAGGTCGAAGTCATAGTCCTTCAAGAACTCAATCCATCTTCTCTGCCTCAGGTTTAATTCCTTTTGGGAGAAAAGATACCTCAAGCTCTTGTGGTCGGTAAACACCTCAAATCTGACACCATAAAGATAGTGCCTCCAGATCTTTAGTGCATGAACCACAGCTGCTAGCTCCAAATCATGAGTCGGATAGTTCCTCTCATGCTCCTTCAACTGACGAGAAGCATAAGCTACTACCCTCTCTTGCTGCATGAGCACACAGCCTAAACCAATCTGAGATGCATCCGTATAAATGGCAAAGCCTTCTAGACCACTGGGCAATACCAATACCGGAGCAGAAGTAAGCTTAGCCTTCAATAGCTGAAAGCTGCGCTCACATGCCTCAGACCATAAAACTTCTCACCCTTTCTGGTCAGCTTTGTCATAGGGGCGGCGATGGATGAGAAACCCTCAATGAATCGCCGATAGTAACCAGCTAACCCAAGGAAACTACGAATCTCCGAAGGGTCTTGGGAACATCCCAATCCATAACTGCCTGGATCTTTGCTGGATCAACAGCTACACCAGCGCCGAGATAACATGCCCGAGAAGTGAACCTCGCGCAACCAGAACTCGCACTTGCTGTACTTTGCATACAGTTGTGCTCACGGAGAACCTCTAAGACTAACCTCAAATGCTGACGATGTGTGGCCTCATCCGGAGAATAGACCAACAGTCATCAATAAACACAACAACAAACTATCTAAATACGGACTAAACACCCGTTCATGAGATCCATGAACGCTGCAGGGGCGTTGGTCAATCCGAAGGAAGAACCAAAAACTCATAATGTCCATAACGGGTTCTAAATGCCGTCTTGGACACATCCTCACTCCTAATCTTCAACTGATGATAACCAGATCGCAAGTCAATCTTGGAAAAGACTGATGCCTCTCGCAACTGGTCAAACAGATCATCAATCCGAGGTAAGGGATACCTGTTCTTCACAGTCACCTGGTTTAGCTTTCTATAATCAATGCACAACCGAAGTGACCCGTCTTTCTTCTTGACGAATAATACAGGTGCGCCCCAAGGGAAACGCTAGGGCGAATAAATCCCTTATCGAGCAATTCCTTGCAATTGCTTCCTCAACTCGGCTAATTCTGCAGGGCCATCCGATATGGGGCCTTCGAGATAGGAGAGGTGCCTGGAAGCAACTCTATAGTGAACTCTATCTCCCTATCCGGTGGCAATCCAGACAAGTCATCGGGAAAGACATCTGGAAAGTCCTGCACCACATCGATCTCTGCAAGAGTCAGTGACGAACCAGCATCGGGTACTAGCATAACGCTGGCAAGAAATGCGTCACAACCCTTGTTCACCATGCGCATCGCCTTCATGGCAGAGATGACTAACTTTCCCGCTAAGTTCTTTGGCAAGGGATGAGAGAACTCATCCTCACCAGGAATGCGGAAAACAATCTTCTTTCCTACGACAATCCACTAACGCATAGTGCTCCTCTAGCCAATCCAGACCAAGGATACAATCATAATCCTTCATCTTTAGCAAGAAGAACACCCATCTAGGAATCTATCCTCAATGCACACAGGTAACGACGGAATGCACTTCCTAGTCGATACCGTACCCGCAGGGGTGTGCACAGACAAGGGACCTCTAACTCCTCAGACTCTATGCCTGACTCTAGGGCTAACTGCCTAGCGAACCGCTCGGAAATGAACGAGTGAGTAGCACCCGTATCAAACAAAACCCGAGCGTGCACACCGAAAAGTAAAACTGTACCTTCGGTGACATGCTCCGCCTGCTCGGCGTCCTCACGAGCTAACGCAAACACTCGAGCTGGGGCTCGAGGCCTTCCTGGTCGTCCTGTAGCTGGCGCGGCTGCCGCTACTCTGCTGGTACTGGCGCCCGCTCTGAGCTTCCTGCTGAAGCCTCGGGCAATCCTTGATCTTGTGGTCGCTGCTCCCACACTTTAGGCATCTACCCGCTACTAACCACACACTCCGAACCTCCATGGGTCTTCCCACAATGGGGACACTCCTTCTTCGCACCGGGGGAACGTACAGAGGGTACCTGATAGTTGCTGACTGCCACTTGTTTCTGCGGTGTCTGGTACACCGTTTTCCTCTTATCTTGCCGCTGGAATGTCGCTGCCGCCGCCTCTTCTTGCGAAGCCTTCTTCTCCTCTAGATACTGCTCCATTTCTCCCTCCTGTCTGCAGGCTGCGCTGAGGGCCTCGTCTAGCGTGCGGTGGTCGAACGCCACGAGCCTCGTCCTCAGTGATGGTTTGAGACCCATCACGAACTTCTTGGTCTTCCTGCGCTCATCCTCTACTATGTGCGGTGCATATTTAGAGAGTTCAGAAAACCTTGCCTCGTATTCCAGGACGGTCATTGATCCTTGCGTCAGGGAAAGGAATTCTTGCTCCATCTTGTCCTGGATGTGCTCTGGGACGAACTTGGCTCGGAAGAGCCTCACGAACGCGTCCCACGCCACATCTACTGCTCCTCCTCGAAGCGCGTACGCAGTAGGGAGGACCACCATACATCAGCTCTCTCCTGCAACACACCTTCATAAGCACTAACTACAATCTCTAACTTGACAAACACATTCAAGCATAAACCAAAACATACCTGTAGCATGTAGGTGGCTAAGGTCACCTTGTCCTCGTCAGGACACCTGATAGCTCGGAAGATTTTCTCGATCTCCCTCATCCAGCTTTCTGCCAAAGCGATCACTCTCCCCCTTAAAAGAGGGTGGGGTCATCCTCTTGAATCGCTCCATGATGGAAGGTCCACCATGGTCCTGAGCTGGGGCCTGAGCCTGCTACATTAAACAACAAGCAATATACAATAAACACAATATCATACAATTCAAATAGCAGACTACTTAGTTGTTTTATTATTTTACCTGGGCCTCCAACTGGGCCTGGAGTGCTGCCTGAGTGTGTGCCTGGGTCTGCATGGCTTGCACCAGACCTTGCATGATTCCCAGGGCGGTGGGGGAAGCACAGGACCCTGTGGGCCGGGCCTGCTGCTCCGCCCGCTCCTCACCCTCACTGCCTCGTCGTCGCGAGCTGGCGCACCTCCACGTCGTCCACGGAAGCCATGGCTGTCATAAAATTTCAGCCACCATTAGAGTTAGGTTACTAAGTTTTCTAACCATTTTCTTATCTATTTTTCACTTCTTATTAATGTTTTCTACACATGTGGACATACTTAGCATGCAATGGGGATGATGACTTAGTTATATTCATGTGTAATCTCAACCGGTCGCTCTGATACCAATCTCTGTGACGGCCCTCATTATACCGGTACGGTTATACCAACCCACGTCGGTATAGCGAGTGCTGCCAGCCACAGTGGGACATTTACCCAACGATACAAACAGCTGAGATACACGCGAATATATATAACAGAGTAGCGGAAGTAAAAGAGAACTATCTCCATTCATTCATCATCCACATTAAACATACATGCAGTTTACAATTTGCAAAAGGAACTAAATTCACATAATTAAATTGCTGAAATAGAGATACAAAATGTCCACATATTACATTCTTTTAATGATAATTCTAATACAATGTTCCAGTACATACTACGAAGTACACAATCACAAAGATCTCAAAAACTGGCTAGTCTCCACGCTCGGAGTCCGTCTCTGCTGCCTCCCTCCGAGGGTACTGTGTCACCAACTATACCTGTACGCCGAAGCAAGGAGTGAGTCCAGGGACTCAGCAAGTAACACTATGCATGATATACACGTACAAGTCCTAGTGGTTTCTACACGCACATTACAATTTGCAACACATAGCATGCTAGTCCATTTAAGTTTTCAACCTATCATGAAGGTTCTACAATTTTATACATAACGCATGCTTTCAGATTTCAAAAAATACATTCACCTATCACATGGTCTCTATTCAATTCACTCATGAGACTTTAATCAAACGTGAGAGCTATTGACATGAACAATTTACATACATGAACGGGAACATAATTAGCATGGATTCCACATGTTCTTAAGTACATACATAACTTTTTATCATGCTTTAGGTTGCTGGTTTCACATGGTCCAATGACTATAAACCTACACATGAAAGCTACAACGTTGCTTAACATAACACATGAACAATCCATCATGCCATTTTGCTCACATACTCTTTGTTGTTCCTAACATGGATTCTAAACACTTTTGCACACATAAACATGAGAATAATAACATGCATTTTCTGAATTCACTTGGTTTCAGATTTAGTTTCACATGGTTTCTATAACACATTTACATATCTAAGATTTCACATTTTCTTTACACTTTTTTCCTCTCTTTCACATGTTTCACTTTACACATACACATTCACATTCACTTACACATTTACACATGGTCACATACACTTTCACATTACACTTTACACATATTTTAGTGCCGTGACACATAGTCCAAACCACCAAAGAAGGACACAAACACATCACATCACATAGACGCCATCTAGGCAATACAATGGCGACTCTTGGACTGCGCAGACCGGGAGAACAAGTCTCCACCCTAACCAGTGGTACTTGTCCACCTCCAGGATTTCCCCCTAATGCCCTTAGGGTCACTTAACACAATGAACTTTCTCAGGGGACTTTTCCCTGATACGGCTCCACTGCCTTCTCGAAGCAGTATCACATTGGCACATTTACACTTTTACACATTTACCGTTTTATACAAGGTTTTACACTTGACACTCTTCATCTCATTCACTTTCTTACTCACATGAACACCTCTGTTTTTCCTAACATGGTACTACAGAGTTTTCAAGATTCACACATAGTAACACACCAATCATGCTGGTTTTAACAAAATCTAATCACGTTTCGATCATATGTACGAATTATTCATATTTCACATGAAAACACATAACTTTTATTTACTGTTCCAATTGACCTGAATTTTTAACCACATGCTGTTTTCGGGTTCCAAATCATACCCTCAATTTTCAGATTTTTCTGAGCTAAATGGGATTTACAGAAAATCAAACACCTAATTAGCATATTATTCACAACTTAAGCTAACATGGAATTTACACATCATGCAATTTACCACTTGCTGTTTATCCATAAGCTACCACATATGCATGAATTAGAGTACAAATTTCCTAATTCATACATCTATGGATTTAACACTACGAATCATTTTTACATACTTCTATTTTATCGAACCGAAACTATTAACAAATTGCACAGCATGGATAAGTTGCCTAAATTGCAAACACACATGCTGACCCACAATCTTCATGATTAGACCGAAATCAAGGCATTCACTAATTCTAGTCATGGAACATGGGTTTGCAAAATTATCTACAAGTCATGCTCACAAGTTTAAGACACCATTTTCCCACATTCACCATCACACACACCACAATGATAACCTACGTAGCGTATAGGAATACCATATATCCTCATCACGGAAATCATAACGAAATTAACGTATAAGAGGGACAGAACAGCTCACTGTTCTGTCCTGAAGAACTAGACGGCGGTCTCTGGCCGCTGACTCAGAGTCAGCGGCATGGTCGATGGACGCCAAGGATGAACTGGGCGTCCAGGGACCTTGCCGTTTACTCAGGTCTGTGCAGAAACACAGACCCGAGCTCTGAAATTTGGGTGAAATGGAGGGTCTAGGACTCGAGGAAATTTCATAAAAATCATAAAACCTCCTAGACTCATACGGGGACACCATAGATAGGTCACTTGCCTCTCTAAAATCCTCCAAGAGATTTATGGCTCGAAGAAGACCTCCTTGGGCAGTTCCAAGAAGTTGCAGAAGTGCCTCCAAGATTGCCTTCCTCCGAGCTCCTGGGTGATCTCCACGCCGAGGGGATGATGGGAAGCCTTCCCCTATGCTTCAGCTTCCTCCTTGATGCAGAAGATCTTCAAATGAACCTCCAAGGGGTCGGATTTGGGGTTCAAAATGGGTTTTTCTCACAGCTCACCTAGGGTTTTTCTTTCTCACTTCTCTCCTCTTGCAAGGTGAAGGGAAAGAATGGGGAGAGCCATTTCGGGTTCAGACCTAAAGAGGGCCTTCTCCCACTCACCAGGTGATGGGACACCCTCAGAGCCGTTGGGGGACATCCCCCCAATGGTTGCCATGCCTTGCTTCAGAAGACAGCAGCTCTGCTGCGCATGCAGGCCAGAGAAGTCGACGTCCAGATCGCTAGACGCCGGAATTAGGGTTGGCGTCCAGGCTGGACGCTAACACCACCTCAACGGCCTGGGGATTGACGCAAAAGGGCCTTCGGCCAGAACCCTAATTTATGCAGAAAACCATGCATACCAAGCTTCTATACATGCAATATGTACATGGTATTATATTCACACTATCATCATGCAATACATACATTATTTACGTTTAATATAAACACATGTACACGTAATTATACTATTTTAATACCCACGTAAATACGTACATACATACTCCAACCAATATACACACATAAATACGAAAAATACGACGGAAAATTCGAGGGTCTTACAGTGCATATCATGAAATCAAGAACATATAATAGTCGTGCAAATTGTCCTTTAAATTAATAACCTGTGAATATAGCAAGAGTTCTTTTACATGGTTGTTACTGTCCGTCACACAGTGTTACAGAGTATAAACAGCCCATATTATCATGCCTAAAATAACCATATAAATAAAACAATAAGTTGTTGAATAACACAGTTAAATCACGACGGGTATGATGGTCGTGTTTTAATAAACATGATTCTGTACAGAAACGCGATGACGTCGGCTGTCGAGTTTAGGTTAGCCAGACAGGGAACGAATCGATTGGTGACTCAAATCGCGACTGCGTGTCTGCCATGTTTCATGGGACTCTCTACAAATCGCGATGGCAAGGGTCGTTGCATTTGCGCAAACCCTAACTTTTCAAAGAGCACATATCCCCAAAAGTGGGAAACAAGGGTAAAACGCGACGACCTTCATGGTCGCGTTTCAGACAATCCCTGACAGCAAGAAGGCACATAGTTTGATGCAACGGTACTTTTCAGACCTTAACTAAAACATGACGACTTGGGTGGTCGCCTTTCAAGTAAACGCGATGGTTATACTAGACGCGATACCAGTCACAGAAAGGCGACGTATGGATCGGATGCGATTCTACGTTCAACCCGAGAACGGCAGAAACATGCAGCGATCTTCATGCAACGCTTATAACTCGAAATCTAGTGCTCTTGAGACAAGTGGTGAATAGAAACTGGTAGGGGACAATGAGTAGAAGAGAACTATGCCTTTGGACCGAATCAATTTGGTCTCGATAGGCGTGCAAACTATATGAACAAGAAATGATGCAGACTTGCATGATGATGGGAAACGCTTATACTCAACGGTTACATGATGATAATTAGGCAAATCACTTGCTATGAAACTAGACATGTAGTTCTACAGATGGTAAGAGTTTTGATTCTTCTTTAGCCCGAGAATACCTACCTTTGAGAAGATCTAAAAGGTTGTGCACAGGTCGCAGCAGAGCATGGTTGAGGAAGAAGTTTCGTTCTCCAGCCGTTCTCCTCTGCTCCTGGTGCCCTTTTTTTCTGCTAGAATATTAATTGATCTGGGTGCTTTGCATTCGTTCATTTTCGAGAATTTATGGATAGCATGGTACATCCCCTAGAAGAAAGGCAGTGTGAGTTGATTGTAGAGATTCCCTCAGAGGTTATATGCTTACTTCCTGTTATTTAGATGAAGTTCCAATAGTATTCAGGGAATCAGATGCCAGTAGACTGTATGCACTTTCATTGAAAGATTATGATGTGATTTGGGGATGGATTGGCTGGAAGCCTATGGGGTGGATTGTAGAAAGAATAAGGTCAGATTTTGCAGGCCTGATGAAGCAATATTTGAATTTTAAGGTATGCCTTTTTACACTCCCAAGTTTATTATTTCTTTCTGCACTTAGAGCTAGAAAGTGATAAATGTTGGGTGTGTAGCATATCTTGCTTCAGTTAGTTTAATAGAAACATATAAGTCTGTAGAAACGGTACTGGTGGTTCGAGAATTTGTAGATGTGTTTCCAGAGGAATTGCCAGGGTTGGCTCCACATAGAGAGGTAGATTTTATAGTTGAGTTTCAGCTAGGCAGTATGCCTATTTCGAAGGCACCTTATAGAATGGCACCGGCAGAGTTGAAGGAGCTGAAGAAACAATTGCAGGAATTATTAGAGAAAGGCTTCATTAGACCCAGTCATTCGCCATGAGGAGCACCAGTGTTGCTTGTTAAAAAGAAGGATGGTAGTCTGAGAATGTGTATTGATTATAGGCAATTGAACAAGGTTACCATCAAGAATAAGTATCTGCTTCCCAGAATAGATGATTTGTTTGATCAGCTTCAGTCATCCAAAATATTTTCCAAGATTAACTTGAGGTCAGGTATCATCAGCTGAGGATTAGAGAAGACATTGACAAGATGCTTTCAGGACCATATATGGCATTATGAGTTTGTGGTTATGCCGTTTGGGCTAACCAATGCCTGGCAGCATTCATGAATTTGATGAACAGGATATTTTCACCGTATCTGGATCAATTCATTGTGGTCTTTATTGATGATATACTGGTGTATTCAACATCAGAGAAAGAGCATGCAGCACATTTGAGGACCACGTTGCAGACTTTGCGAGATCACCAGATGTATGCCACGTTTAGTAAATGAGAGTTTTGGCTAAAGGAAAACCAGTTTCTGGGTCATGTAATTTCAGGTGAAGGGGTTGCAGTTGATCCGGCCAAGGTAGAGGTAGTAATGAAGTGGGAAGAACCAAAGATAGTAACAGAAATTAGAAGTTTTCTGTGTCTAGCAGGATATTATAGGTGGTTTATCCAGGACTTCTCAAGATAGCAGCTCCAATGACAAGATTAACAAAGAAAGGAGTACCATTTATGTGGTCTTCGGATTGTCGCCGTAGTTTTGCAGAGCTGAAGAAGAGGCTTACCACAACACCTATATTGGAGATTCAGTCAGGCAGTGGCGGATTTGTATTGTATACAGATGCATCTAAAAGAGGTTTAGGAGCAGTGTTAATGCAGCATGGAAAGGTGGTAGCCTGTGCATCCAGGCAATTGAAAAGGCATGAAGAGAATTATCCGACCCATGATTTAGAACTGGCAGCAGTTGTGTTTGCACTGAAGATTTGGCGACATTATCTGTGTGGTGAAAGGTTTGAAATATTCACTGATCATAAAAGTTTGAATACATCTTCTCCTAGAAAGATCTGAATTTGAGGCAGCGTAGGGATGGAATATTTGAAAGATTATGACTTCAGTTTGGCTTACCATCCAGGCAGAGCTAATGTGGTGGCAGATGCACTGAGCAGAATAGCATTATGAATCACCTTATGATCAAGAATGGAAATTGTATGAAGAAGTGGCAGAAAATCATTGTATGTACCAAATAGTCAGCGGCGAGCAATATTAGCAAATAGTGCAATAGAACCTTCTCTATATTGGCAGATATAGAAGCGCAAAGAACAGATGAAATTTAGTTGATATTGTGAGAATGGAGGGTAACACTTGATGATGATAGTGTGGTCAGGCTTAAGGGCCAGTTATATGTTCCAGCAGATGCCGAGGTAAGGCAGAAAGTATTAGAGGAAGCTCACAAGTCCAGATACACCATCCATCCAGGCAGTATCAAGATGTATCAAGATTTAAAGAAGCATTTCTGGTGGCTTAATATGAAGAAAGAAATTACATAATTTATAGCAATATGTGTGGTGTGTCAGCAAGTGAAGGCAGAGCACCAGAGGCCAAGAGGACTGTTGCAGCCATTACCCATTCCACAATGAAAATGGGATGATATTGCCATGGATTTTGTAGTTGGTTTGCCCAAGACAGCAGCAGGTCACAATGGTATTTAGGTTTTTGTGGACAGATTGACCAAAGTTTGCAGATTATTAGCAGTAAGTATGTCATGGACGGTGGATAGACTAGCCAGATTATATGTAGACATAATAGTACCTTTGCATGGGATTCTTGTTACTATTGTTTCAGATCGAGATCCCAGGTTCACTTCAGGTTTCTGGACAGTTTGCAGAGAGTGATTGGTACAGAATTAAGGTACAGTTCCGTTTATCATCCACAAACAGATGGGCAAACAGAAAGAACCATTCGGACTATAGAAGATATGTTGAGAGCTTGTTGTCTAGTGTGGGGAGGTACCTGGGAGCATCACTTGGGTATGGTAGAATTTGCATATAATAACAGCCATCAGCAAGTATTGGAATGGCACCTTATGAAGCATTATATGCAGACCGTGCAGACACCACTGAATTGGAATGAGGTAGGTGAGAGACAGGTTATGGGTCCGAATTAATTCAGCAATGTGCAGAAATGGTTAAAATTATTATAGCTTCAACAGCGCAAGTCTTCAAAGAGCTATGCAGATACCAGACGCAGGTCATTACGTTTGAAGTTGGTGATTATGTGTTTTGAAAGTTTCTCCTACCAAGGGTGTGCTCAGGTTCAACAAGAAGGCAATTGAGTTCGAGATATGTTGGTCCATTCCAGATATTAGAAAGAATTGTGAAACAGCTTACAGATTGGATCTCTCAGCAGATTTCACATATGCCATGACGTGTTTCATGTTTCTCTACTCAGAAGATACATCTGAGATCAATCCCAGGTGGTCAGTTATCAGAGGGATGACTTGAAGCCAACATGACAATGTCGGAATATCCAGTGCAAATTACAGTCGCAGAACCCAAAAGCTAAGGAAAAAGAAATTGAATAGTGAAAGTCACAGATGGGAGAACAGGCAAGGCGGAGAGGATACATGAGAATTAGCCGAGAAAGATGAAAGTGTCTCCATACTTGTTTGAGTAAGCCTTTAATTTTTTTAGGTGATAGTACCATGCCTGTTTAATTGAAAGTTTTGGTGTAAGCTTTCTTCTCAAATTTTGAGGACAAATTTTCTTTTAGGTGATAGTAATGTAGCGTATTGACGTTCGGATCATAGCTTAGTGTTGTGGAGGCCAGTGTTGGCCATTACTGTGTATTATAGGTGTTTTTACGCAGGTTTTTGGGCTTCGTGGGCTGGAAGTTTAGGCCCAAAGCACCCACTGGTTCACTGTCTGTGAACGCGACATGAGGAACGTCGCGTTCTGAACGCGACAGCCCTGAGTGTCCACGTTCTGGTTACCGTCGCGGAGTGGTCTTCGTCTACATGTCCGCCACGTGTCGCGCGCTAGCGGCCTACTGACGTCGACAGTGGGAAGGCGACGACCTTCTTTTGTTGCATTCATGTCGCGACAGCAGGCTGCGTCGCGTTCTCAACCGCGAACAGCTCTTAACCTAGGTCGGCCAGATAGAGCCCAGCAAGCTCTGTTTGCCAGGGGAGGAGTTTTGCGGGGATTTCGGGCGTTCGGGGCTTTGGAGTCGTTTTTTGGCGTGCTCTCGCCGCAAGGGCGTGGCACAGAGAGGAGGAAACTTCGGGGTATCATCGGTTCTTTGCATTCTTCGCGAAGGTAGGGAGATTCTACCCCGTTTTACGTCGTGGATTGTGTATGATGCATGTGGCTTGTTAATTGCTTTATAGAGGCTAGATACCATGCAAGGACAATGAATAGAGCATGAATAATTGGCTTTTACATCGTTTAATATGGTTTGTATGGGAGATCTGGAGATGGGATCCCGGATTAGGGTTACTGCCTGTGAAGGCGACGGACATCTCTGTCACGTTCTGAACGCGACAATTCGACCCATCGCGTTCTTCTTCTGAACGTGACATATCGAGGAGTCACGTTTAGAAGGTGACAGTAGACCCCATCGCGTTAGGTTTTGAGGGCATTGGTGTTATGTATGCTTGTGTAATTATCAGATTATTATTATTTGTCGTGCATGGTAATGGTAAGTGGTGCATGGGCACCCGTAGAGGTCGAGAAGTGTGTTGTTCACATGGTTGACGTGGTGTTTACGTGATTTGAGCAGTGTGCACGTGGTTTATGTGTGCGTGGCGAGTAGTACGACGCCTACCGTGGTTGCCTCTACAGTTGGGAGCCCCAGGTTTTGTGTGAGCTAGGCACATTAGTGCTCGGGGCTTGTCCCGGTACTTGTGTACCGTCGAGCTCTGTGTCTTCTTCCTGGACACCCTCGCTCTTGTGTAGAGTTGTACGTCCGGCTGAGGGAAAGACGGCAATGGGACAGTGACTTGTGAGAGTTTGTACTTTGTCACTTGTAGCATGCTCGTGGTTGGGGGTTATAGACACCAGTAGACTACTAGGCCCCAGCTACTCATGTTTTCCAGTGCCTCACTTTAGGGCGCTTAGGCCGTAGACCTAAAGGTGCCAGGCATGGACCTGCGGTAGGGTGATCCGCAGGAGTGGTGTTGGTTGGTCTCCACAGTTCTTGACTGTTCTAGTGGAGCGGCAGCTGGACCTTTCGTTTGTGGGTACAAAACTGAGAGGTAGTTTCTGTGTGTTTGTTCAGGTCGGTTGCTGGTGTCGCGAACCATCTTCATGACTCGAGTTTGGCGTTTACTTACTTTAGCACGTACACTTGCGTGGTTTTCCGTTTATTTATTAAAGATTTATTTCTATTACGGCATGCGGTAAGTGGTGTTTACAGCTTTAATATCCGTATGGATAGTTCTATAAATTGCTAGCGTTGCTTCCTGCTTCTTTACTTGTGAGTTTGGTTTTGTTCGGCTTTAGGGAGTTTCCCTACTGTGCTAGTGACTCGTGAGGCTCACCCCTACTTCTTCAGATGAGGGAGAGAAGGAGGCTTCTCGTCCCTCTTCTAGCTCGGAGCCGCACCGTAGCAGAGTTGGATCTACACCACCAGTAGTATAATTTTCTTTCTTTGTACACCTCTGGGTATGCCCCCAGGTCGTTGTTGTACTTGTGTCTGGCTACAGTTGTGAAAAAGGCTATGTATATTCATGTAAATATTTGTTGAGATGGAAATCTTTATATATATATGAACTGTTTCCTTATATTTCTACGGACTTGTGAATGGTATCCTTGCGAGGCTTTGGCTTGATCGCGGGAGGCGGAGTCAGGTCAGACCCGTTATTAGTTTAACGGTTTGAACAATGAGGACCGCTACACATAAAGGCCAGGAGCATTGGTCAGACCAAAGGCATAACAATGAATCATAATGTCCATACCTGCTCCAGAAAGCCATTTTGAAATGTCGTCATCCTTGATCCTCATTTGATGATATTCAGATCGGAGGTTAATCTTGGAATATTAAGCTCTAGATATCTGGTCCAAAAGTTCATCGACTCGAGACAGTGGTACTTTTTCTTGATGGTTAGCTAGTTGAGTTGTCGATAGTCGTACACAGCCTCATAGAACCATTTTTTCTTTCTAACAAACAGACCGGTGTCCCCATGGGGAAGTACTTGGTCTAATGAACCCCTTTTCTAACAGCTCCATCAATTGTGCCTTCAGTTCTTTTAACTCGACAGGCGACATCCGATACGGTTGATGCGACACCGGTGCAGCTCCAGGGATTAACTCAATAGCAAAGTTGACATCACGTTCAAGGGGAATCCCTGGCAGATCTTCGGGAACCATCTGGGTAGTCCTGGACTATGTGTATGTCTTCTATCTAGAACCCTTCTTTTCAACTATTACGCCGCAAGGAAAGCAAAGCAACCTTTTCTTATCATTTGTGGGCATTTTGCAGAGATTAGAGACATCCGTCTCTTGTGTCTAATCCCAATGAATGACAACTTAGGGTATTCACTAATGTAACTTCTCTTTCTTACTGTCGACACTTGCCCCATTGTGGACAACCAGTCAGCTCCAAGAATCACATCATAGCCTTCTATGGGCATACATACCAAGTCGCCTTTAGGTTATGCTCTCTGATCATTACATCACAGATGGAAAATATTTGTTCAATTTCTCTTTCTCTCCCAGTGGTGTTGTGATAGAAAATTCATACCCCATGGATATAGTTAAACATTTAGAGTATCAGCAAAGTTTTGAGATATGAAAGAATGGGTTGTGCCAGTATCAAATAACATAAATGCTGATAAAGAGAGAACTTGCAGTGTATCTTCCACCACGCCACCTTCCTCAATGGGCTCTTCATCACGCAGAGCTTGCACTCTTCCCTGTTTCTTAGGCACATTAGTGCGCTCTCTGCTCTTTCAATAGCGGGCACTCGGGGATACGGTGCTCGCGGCTTCCATAGTGCAGACATGTGCCAACTTTCCTCGCACTCATCAGCTGTGTGACCTACTTGTCACAGTGCTTGCGTTACTTTTTACCGGTTGTAGTGACAAATACTCTAGGCTTCTTTCCTAACTTGGTCCTTTCGTGATGCTGAAAGGTTGGTCTTTTTGCCATTATTTGGCTTAGCATAGTCAGACCGGGTGTCAATTCCTTCTTCACGACTTCCCTTTGATACGATTGGTGAAGTCCGTAGCATCTTCTAATAGTTGAGCTTTCTTAACCATCTCGGCATATGTCTGGATGTCAGAGGGCCAGTTGAGTAATACTAAGGCTTAAGCCATTGAGAAAGCGCTTAGCCTCATCCTTTCGGTATTCACCAGGTGCTCAGCATATCTTGCCAGTCTAGAAAAGTGTGCTTCATAATCGGCCACAGATAGGCTCCTCTGTTTAAGAGCTGCAAACTCTGCAGCCTTCCTCTCTTGGACACATTCGGAAAAGTACTTAGAGTTAAAGGCTTCCTTAAATTCATTCCAGGTGAAGTGACCATTCGCCCTGGTTGCTTCCATTGACTACCACCAAGAGCGGGCGTCCTTCTCCAGTTGAAAAGTTGCTAACAGCAGCTTGTCCCCAGCTGCACATTGCATAACACGAAAAAATCTTTCCGTCTCCTTCAGCCAGTGCTTGGCCTCATCCAGATCAGTAGTACCGCTGAACTTTGGTGGATTTAAGTAAGCTTCTAAAATTACGATGCAGCTCGCCTGCACTGCGGTTTCCTCCTCCCCCTTGTGCAGCTTGCAGAAGTGCACGGGTGAGTTCCTGAATGGTCTGTTGCATGCCCCTCATCTGAGCACGTTCAGCCATCATCTTAAGGGCTTAAGTTCCTACAAAAATAACTTATCATTAAGACATTGATATGGAGTTTAATTCGTGCGTGTGTGAATATCTTTTAGATCTTAACTCTAGGTTCTACCCAAATCTCACATAGGTATGATAGTTAACTTAGACACATGTCATGGCAGTCCGTCCTAGAACATTTTAGACTTAATTATCCTAGTAAGGATATCCTAGGCTCTGATACCACAAAATTGTCATGCCCCAATGCGGAATATCGGAACGTGAGGCAGTTGCGAGTAAGTGAGTATAGAGCGTAGAATAACATCAAATCATTGGACAATTAAATAATACAAAATCAAATACCTTTCATTGATAATTCAACTATTGTCTATTACATTCTCTAATGCAGAGCCATAACATAGGGTCCAATTGACTCTAATACATAGAATAGAAGTAAATGACTAACATAATGGCGTCATGGTACTCTTGGATCACTCCTGGTCCTCCCCATCCTCGTGAATGTACTCAGTCTCCTCAGTCTTACCTGAGAACACAATAAACAAATAACGTAGGGTAAGCGACAACGCCCAGTAGGATTTATATCTCATGGTGCCGGCAACTTTATGTGATTAATGTATTAAAAGCAGAGTCACTATATGATAGAGTGAGAGAGTCAAGTAATGTAAGAGATAGCACGATAGCATGAATCAAGATAACACAAGTTTCCAAATATAGCACAGAGAGTAGGATGGCCATAGCATAAATAGCACAATGTATCACAATAGCACAACAAGTATAGTATAGCACTTTGATTGTCATTTAGATAGTCGAGATAGATGGCACTTGAGTGCAATGCCAAACACTCTAGTTAATTAACTCCCGCATGCACTAGCACTTTTGGGCGCACCTCCCAGGACCAGACCGGGCCCTTTTATATTGCCAGACATTAGTTATATTGTTTATCTTTAGACAATCCGTCAAATGGCTGATAGAGAGTACCAAGAAATAGATGAGAGTACTAGATGAATAGATGAGATAGTAGAGAGAGTGTGAATAGATGAGCGAGTAGAGTATAGATGAGATCTATAGGTCATTGCACATAAAACGTTGATTAAACGGGCGATAGTAACAATTGCACAACACGCGCGATTGGTGTTGGCAGTCAGGTGGAATTCACTAACCTTCCACTAGCCATGTTATGCACAGGTCCAGAGGTCCGACGTGATTCAAGATAAGAGAGAACTTCTAATCTGTTTGGATCATATTGATCCCTAAGGGTGTTATAGATGTTAGTAGGGGGCTGCCAATGAACCTCTGAATTCCGTTTAGCCGACCCGTTTCTGCATTTTTTTATAGGATGAGGAACTCCGAAAAGAACTTTTCGATAGCTTAGTGGAAGCGAAAATGGATATCTGAATTCTTATAGGATGCGGAAGCGGAAACACCCAATTCCGCATCCGCTTTTCCGTTTCCGATAACTTTTAATATATAATATATACTATTTTTATAATAAAATCTCCTCAAACTCAAAACTTTGGCTCTTAAATTTTTAACTCATTGTCTCTCACCTCCCATCTATATGTAAATGTCATCTATTCTAGTCCCAATTATTGGCAGCTTTTTTCTCTAATGATATTTATATCTACATATATTGATTATCTATTACTCAACCATTATATATCACTATATGATTTACCATACTAATTTGATCTTGTTATACTTCATTTAGTAAGGGTCATTATAATGTACATGATGAAGAAGATACGGTAGAAAAGATTATTAAATTTACATTTGAAACTATTCATAAATTTAATAATTAATATACTTGTAAATTTATAAATTAATTCTAATTGTACAAATGTTGTTACATCCGAAGTTTCCGTTTGTTTCCGTTTCCGTTTCTGATTTTCCGATAGAAAGCGGAAATGGATGTGGAAGCGGAAACACCCTTTTCCGTTTCCGACTCCGAAATTTCTTATAGGAAGCGGAAGCGAAACACCCATTTCCGATTCCGACTCCGACCTGTTGGCAGCCCTAGGTGTTAGGGTACAACCAGCTCGGTCTCCGTGAGGGAATCCACAGAGTACAGAGTCTTACGGAGGTCTTAACAAAAGGTCCCTTGTCCGCCAGAATGGAATGTCCAACAGAGAGGTTCCAACTTGTCAAGAGAGTAGTATGTAAAAGAAAACGAGTTGCTCGACGTCCTAGAGGAATTCTAGAACAGTGGAGCGGCGATATCGGTATTCCAAATCATCGTGAGAAAACGAAGACAATGTCACTTATTACCATGGGTTAATAATATGCAATTATTTAAGTAATTTACCTGATACATTATTCATATATTTTTTGCATGGTCTCATGGCAAAGATAATCGTTTGGTGTGTGCATGTGCATGAAATCAAGAGAACATATAATAGTCATGCAAATTGTCTTTTAAATTAAATAAACATGTGAAATATAGCAAGATTCTTTTACAAGGTTGTTACTGTCCGTCACACAGTGTTACAGGGTATAAACATGATTATCATGCCTAAATAACCATATTAAATAAAACAATAGAGTTGCTGGAATAACACAGTTAAATCACGACGGGTATGATGGTCGTGTTTAACAAACATTGATTCTGTACAGAAACGCGACGACGTCGGCTGTCGCGTTTAGGTTAGCTAGACAGGGAACGAATCGATTGGTGACTCGAAATCACGATGTGCGGGTTCGTCGCGTTCATGGGACTCGTTACAGAATCGTGACGGCAAGGGCCGACGCGTTCATGCAAACCCTAACTTTTCAAAAGAGCACAGATCCCCAAAAGCGAGAAACAAGGGTAAAATGCGACGACCTTCATGGTCGCATTTCAGACAATCCCTGACAGCAAGAAGGCACACAGTTTGATGCAATGGTACTTGTCAAACCCTAGCTACAACACGACGACATGGGTGGTCGCCTTTCAGGTAAACGTGACGGTTTACCTGACGTGATACAGTCGCAGAAAGGCGACGTATGGCTCGATCGCGATTCTACGTTCAACCCGAGAACGGTAGAAACATGCAGTGATATTCATGCAACGCTTATAACTCGAAATCTAGGGCTCTTGGGACAAAGTGGTGAACATGAAACTTGTAGGGGACAGTGAGTATAAGAGAACTATGACTTTGGACCGAATCAATTTGGTCACGGTAGGCGTGCAAACTAGTATGAACAAGAAACGATGTAGACTTGCATGATGATGGGAAAACGCTTATAACTCGACGGTTACATGATGACAATTAGGCAAATCACTTGCATATGAAACTAGACATGTAGTTCTACAAGATGGTATGAGTTTGATTCTTCTTTAGCCCGAGAATACCTACCTTTGAGAAGATCTAACACGGGTTTGTGCACAAGTCGTAGCAGAGCACTGTTGAGGAAGAAGCTCCATTCTCCAACTGTTCTCCTCTGCTCCTGGTGCCCTAGCTTAGCCTCCCACGACCCCAACACGATGGTGAACCTTCCCCTTTAGTCATATGACGAATGCTTATATGTCTAGGGTTATTTCAAGTCCTATTGCAACTAGGAAGGGTGGGGTGCGGTTCTAGCTAGTTCTTTCCATATTTGGAGATTCTACACCCAATTGGAGTAGCAATCCCATTAGGTAAGCTCCCAGCAAGGCTGGTCATGAATTGGCTTACCATTCATGGTTAATTGCATTCGTCTTAATCATAATTTACCCTTTCCTATTTTCTGTACATTTTTATTATGAATTTAGGGGTATTTCCTCTTGCTCCATAATTCATACTCCTAATTTGGCCCAATAGCCTTGTGTGAGCTAATCTAATCAAGCCCATTACTTTTTGTTGTTTATTTAGTTTTATTTAATTCATTTCTTGTCAATATTAATATTTATTTATTTATTTAAAATATCGAGTTGCTACATTGGATATGACGAAGTGAACTTCGGATGAACAGAAATTAACGTTGTCGGTAGAAGCTGAAATACACGGTCAGTCGAAGTGAACTTCGTATATAGCTTCGGATATGACAAAGTTAATTTCATGTATGACGAAGTGAACTTCGGATGTGACGAAATGAGACTTCAACTAATCAAGACAAAAACTAGCATGACGGTGTGCCAACTTCGGATATGACGAAGTGGACTTTGGATATGACGAAGTGAGACTTCGACTGATCATGATAAAAACATGCATGATGAAGTTGAAACTCAGTGTAAATCTGAAGTGATAATGCAATAATATATTGTATTCATGGGAGAAACATGATATAAATATATTAATGATATTTTATGTTAAACATGAGTTTGTTATCACCAAATAAAAGGATAAAATATATGAGTGGTTCAACAATCTCCCACTTTTTGGTGATGACAAAACTAATGTAAATTTTCTGAAAGTTAGATATTCAAGACATGAAATAAACTGAAAATTCATAGTTTAAGAATACTCTCCCCTTTTTTTGTCAATTACCAAAATGGAAGGATCTTACCACATACATTTCACCTCTTTTGTAAAGCCTTCTTACCAATATGTTGTGTGATTGAAGGAGAGGGGTTCAACAATGTTTGTCATAAATTTACATCTCCCCTTTTTACTTTCTCCTCCTTGATGTGAAACTCCTCCTTAGTGTATGGTTCCCCCTTAGTGTGAGACTTAATGAATTTTCAATCTTCTTCTGATCTTTCGACCAATTTGATGTTACTTGTTGTTGTATCACGAAGATTCCCTGCATTGGTCTATATAAAAGTACTTGCAAAAAATTATTAGTATCATTAAAGAGATATTAAAAACAGAATAAATCTGTGACTACTTCCCCTTTCTATATGAGGTGGATGAAGAGCTGGTAGTCACCAATACCTTGAGCATCCTTTGTTCCTGATGTTCCAAGGCTATCCTGCAAACAACTTATTCAGAAGTAGGTACCCAAATCTTTTTGGGTTCTTGATGGTTAGATGCATAAAAATATCCTTTTGAAATCCACATTAAGTGCTTAGTAGTGCAGGAATTTATTATGTGGCCTAATTTATTGCAATGAGAACGATAATGAATATAGTTTGTTTTATAGGCATGTGTGTTCTTATTTTTCTTTTGTGAGTATTTGTTTACTACAATGGCCTTCTTCTAAGGCATCTTAGTTTTTTTCACAAATTTTGGCAATGGATACTTTTCAGGATACTTAATTTGTTTTCCTTTTTCAGGAAGTTCGTATCCAAGACCTTGTTTATTGTTGCCAAATTTTGAACCTTTAATCATAGAGATAGAGATGTTTTACCTTTTGTTAATTTTCAAACTGACTCTTTTAAATAAATATTTTCTTCAGTTAGAGTTTTCAATTTTTCTTCTAACTCTAATTTTTCATTATTCTTACTCTTTAAATCTTCACACAAAAGATAATTATTATTTTTACTTTCCTTTAACTGTGTTTCCAATTGTTCCATTTTAGATTTAAGATCAGAATTAGTATTTTCCAAGCAAGTAAGGTTATTTTTTAGATTCTTTAATTCTTTTATAACACCTTTATGTTTTTCATAAAGTTCATTAAAAACATCTTCTAAATCTTCAGACTTTGACCCTGAATCAGTGCAAGAATTAAAAGATGGGTCAGAATGTGTTGGCCCTCTTGATATGGCAGCAAGTCTAACCTAGAGGGGAGATGAATAGGAAATCTGAAAACTGACACAAAAATCACCACTTGAAAAATGTTTGGTTAGTATGAATAAACCTATGCAATGGAAGTTAAGAGCGCGGAAGCAAGCACACAAGGAACACATAAATTTATCCTGGTTCGGGCCTTCCAAATAGAAGTCCTACATCTAGTCCCCAAGCAAACTCTTGGGATTTCACTAATCACTAAGTATCATTGGTCTTCCCTTAAACAAGGAACATACAACACTTAGCACCCCAACTGGTCTTTTTCTCTTTCTCGGGCAAGAAGGCATCCCACTGTTTCACCTCAGCCAGGTGCTTCTTTCACGAGCTCAGAAGCAACTCACTGGTACACACCCCAACAGGTCTTCCCTTCAAATAAGGAGAACACAGGTACAAACTGATGAACAGTCCATCCCCATGTACTTTTGAATTAATTACTTGCCTATTTTGGTGATAAACAAAACACTGTCAAAAGTTTTTCTAACCTTGTTTATCTAGCCATAAGCACAGGAATTACCCAAAGAAAGTCAAGCATTTGTGGTAAGTCTTCCATACATCTTTTTTTTCAGAAGAGCCATAATAATTCCTTCATTAACTACAACGATTTCCTCATTAGAACAACGATTTACTTGAAAGATTGAATAACCTTGCTGTGTCAAACAAGTCGATATTATAACGACTCTGTAAGTTATCGTAACGACTTCTTCACAAGTTATAACGACTCTGTAAGTTATCGTAACGACTTCTTCAGAAGTTATAACGACTTGCTCATTATAACGACTCTGTAAGTTATCGTAACGACTTCTTCAGAAGTTATAACGACTTGCTCATTATAACGACTCTGTAAGTTATCGTAACGACTTCTTCAGAAGTTATAACGACTTGCTCATCATAACGATTCTGTAAGTTATCGTAACGATTTCTTTAGAGAGTTATAACGACTTGCTCGTCATAACGATTCTGTAAGTTATCGTAACGATTTCTTTAGAGAGTTTTAACGACTTGCTCGTCATAACGATTCTGTAAGTTATCGTAACGATTTCTTTAGAGAGTTTTAACGACTTGCTCGTCATAACGATTTCTTTAGAGAGTTTTAACGACTTGCTCGTCATAACGATTCTGTAAGTTATCGTAACGATTTCTTTAGAGAGTTTTAACGACTTGCTCGTCATAACGATTTCTTTAGAGAGTTTTAACGACTTGCTCGTCATAACGATTCTGTAAGTCATCATAACGATTTCTTTAGACAGCTACAACGACTTGCCATGTTTCATAACGATTTCTTTATCATCTGTTATAGAACGACTTGGTTGTGGTAACGATTTCATAAGTTATCATAACGACTTCTTATCAGTCTACAGCAACTTGATCATAACGATTCTATCAGATTTTCATAACGACTGCATAAGTCATGTTTCCATTAATTAAATGTTTTTCCTTGATTTAAGCTACGTTGAATAGTCAAAGTCGCATCTCGTCTGTTTGACTGCCATGCATTTAATAAAGACTGAACGTATCTCTGCATGGACACAGAACATATCTTCCATTCTCGTGTATTCTCTGCATGCATCTTTTAGAACGATAAAGTGTTACTACTATATTTGTGTCTATCTGCTCTGACGTTGATTGACATCTGGAGATAGTATAGCTGTCTACCATTAAAGCTCAACCTTGCAGAACCTTAAGGATGTAATATCCTACAACACTGGACACAGAAAGAACTACAAGCAAACTCAGAAGATCTTACCACTTTGCGTGTTCCAAAGAACAAAAGACTGCTGACAGGAAGCTTCCTCAAATCCTTCAGTCTAACGTACACCAAAGCCGTGAGACAACGGTCATCTCCTTGTCCTTATTCAAATTGGAGATACAAATACAAGATGAAGCTCCGAAGACAAATAAAGAGAGAATTTCATTTTCAGATTCAAGGGCGGCTAGAACTCTGCAGCTTTCAAGTCTTCGAAAGTTCTCTAGAGCCAGAAATTCACTCTTTTCGATCTTGGCTCTTAGCTCTCTGTGTGTGAGAAGAAAAATTAAGGAAGAGCTAGTTTAGTCCTGAGAGAGTGCACTTTGTGTAGATCTTCGGCTCTCAGTGCTTGTAGCTTCAGATTGAGTTTTTTTGTAAAAGCTTGATCTAGGGGCTAGTCATTTTCTTTCAAGAATTTCCTGTGTTATTCCCTTCGTGTGTGAAGGAAGACCTGGTGGTTTCCAGGGTGGTGTTTTTCCCTTCAGGAGTAAAGGAAGACCTGGTGGTACCAGGGTGTTGTGTTCCCTTCAGGGGTGAAGGAAGACCAGCTGAGCTGGGTGGCTGTTGTTTGTCCATAGGGGGACTGTACCCTAGTTAGTGAAATCCTGAGGGTTGCTCAGGGACTGGACGTAGGACTCCTAAGGAGAGGAGATCCGAACCAGGATAAATCTCTGTGTTGTGTGATTGTCTTCTTTGTGTGATTGTTGTTTGTACTAACCATTACTAATCCTTTTCAAGAACTCTTTATGTTTGTTTGAGTTCAGGTTTTATTAGCTAGGATTATTTTAAAAGACCCATTCACCCCCCTCTGGGTTAGCCAACCGGGCAACACAAACCCCAGATGGTCACCACCAGGTGCAAGTTGGTCTTCCCTTCTAATCAAGAGGAACACTTGCATAACTAGCCTTCTCTTCCAACTGAAGAGGAACACTTCTGGACACAGAAGCAAGGACCTGAAGCCCCTAGATCAAGCTCAAGATACACAAAGAAATGCTTGATCTAAGACTGAGCCTAAGAAAGAAAGAGTTTATAGTAAAAGACTTCTTAGCTAAACCCCCAGCTCTCTCTCTCTCAAATACACAAAGACACACAGAGAGAGAATGAGGAAGAAGGAAGATGTCTTGAATGCTTTAGCTTGAATGGGCTCGAGCTCTCTTCCTTTCTGCTTGAGTGTGTATGGAGTAGAATGCTCACTGGATGTACACTCCTTGAATGATCTTCAGATTCGCACGCTTGTCTTTTCTTCAGTCATTGCTTCATCTTTATATAGAGCAGATGAAAAGGATCTGTGGAAGAATAGTCATTGATCTTGTTCTTCTCCTTCTTCTTCTTTTTGTTCTCTTTCTCTTGAGTCTAACGACTTCTTTCTTGTGCCTACTTACTCCTTTGAATAAAAGATTCTTTTGGTTGGTGCGTATTTCCAGGGGCACAGATAACAGGTCCCAATTTGTTGACTATGATCATAAAATGACTTGCATATAATAAATGCAAAGCAGATGATTAGACTTGTGAAGTCTTTTGTCAAGTGGCTCATACCTCTTTTAGCCTTCTGTCTGTATTTCCTATAGATAGCTAGAAATAGAATGTAGGTGCTTCTCTTTTGTTGCAGGAAGGAGGAAATCCTATGAGACAGGCAAAAAGATCTTCAATCAGAGAAATAATAAGTTAATCATGTGAAGGACATATGAACTTTCATTTGCCACCACAAACATTTTGAAATAGTTGAAATATAGAGGCAACCACTGTTTAAGTGTAATAGTAATCGATGTTTCAGAGGCAATCAATGTTTCATAAAGGTAATCAATGTTTAATAAGGGTAATTGATATAAAAGACAATCGATGTTTGAATATAATAGTAATTGATGTTTGAGACAATCTATGTTTATGCAATCGATGTGAAAGTATAATCGATGTTCATGCAGTCGATGTTTATGCAATCGATGTTTATGCAATCAATATTTAAGTATAATCGATGTTCATGCAACCAATGTTTATGCAATCGATGTTTAAGTATAATCGATGTTTGATTTATAATAGTAATCGATGTTTAAGTGAAGCAATCGATGTTATGAGGCAATCGATCTGTAAAGAGGTAATCAATGTGTCAAGGAAACAACATAAACGGTCGAAGTGAAAGCTTCGACTAGCCAGAATACAATGTTATCGATCGAAGTGTAACTTCGGATATGACGAAGTGGACTTCATATATGACGAAGTAAACTTCATATATGATGAAGTGAACTTCGTATAGAATGAAAAACAACACAGTCGGTCGAAGCAGAAACCCGCAGTCGGTTGAAGTGTACTTCATATATAACTTTGGATATGACGAAGTTAGCTTCGCATATGACGAAGTAGGACTTCGACTCGTTATGACCAAAACATGCATGATGAAGTGCCAACTTCGGATATGACGAGTGGACTTTGGATATGATGAAGCTAGCTTCGTATATGACGAAGTGTAGCTTCGACTAATCACAATAAAAACATGCATGGCAAAGTGAAGCTTCGAATAAAACATGTTATTTCTTATGCATAGATAATCTTAAAAAATGGTAATAAATATATTCATGTTATTTATGATAATCATGAGGTTTTGTTATCATCAAAATAAAAGGATAAAATACAGGAGTGGTTCAAAAGAATGTACATCATCTAGTCCTGCCATGAGGGCTAGACTTACCTGCTCTTTTTCTGAATCTGAGCTTGATGAATTTGAAGTGGAAACTTCTTCATTGTCCCAAGCAGCTGTCATGGTTTTCTTCTTATATTTCTTGTGCTTCTTCTTGGATTTTTCTAGCTGACCAGTCTTCTTGAGTCTTGGACAATCTGGTCTAAGATGTCCATACTTTCTACATTCATAGCAAACTAGTTCTTTCACCTTTTTATCTTTCTTTTGGATCCTTTTTGACCCATTCTTCTTCTTTTTAAGGATATTCTGAAGTTCTGATAGGACATCATCAACATCACTATCTTCAAACCCTGCATTTTCTGAACTAGAAGAAGAAGAGGTGGAAGGAGCAGTTATAACTTTGAAAGCATTAGTAAATTTCTTCTTGGATGAGCTTTCAGATAGTCGCTCCATGTTGATCTCATGTGTTCATGAATGATCCTATAAGCTTTTCTAATGACATAGTTGTTAGGTCATTAGCTTTCTTCTATGGCTGTGACTTTTGGAGTCCACTGGTTTGGTAGAGATCTAAGAATTTTTCTTATCATATCACCAGTGTTGTATACCTTTCCAAGCCCTGCAAGACCATTAGTTATGTCAGTAAATCTGCTATACATTTGTGTAATGGTCTCACATGTCAGCATTTGGAACTTCTCATACTGTGTAACCAGAATATCAATACTAGTTTCCTTCACTTTGTCGGTTCCCTCATATGTGAGCTTCAGCTTGTCCCACACTTCCTTGGCTGATTTGCATGTTGAGATCCTGTTGAATTCACGCCTTGTCAGGGCATAGCATATGAGGTTCTTGGCTTTGCTATTATGAGAAAGCATCTTTTTGTCATCGTCTGTCCACTCTTCTCTTGGGTTAAGAACTGTCAGATCTCCTTCTTCAATGATAGTCCACAGCTGATAGTCATAACCCTGGAGGAAAAACTTCATTCTTATTTTCCAATAGTTGTAATCTTCTCCATCAAACAAGGGTGGTCTGTTGGCAGATTGGCCTTTAGAAAATCCTTGAGTTGCCATTTGATATTTACTCTAAGATTGTTAAATTTTCTTTGAATATTCAGAAACCATGGCTCTGATACCACTTGTTGCCCCACTTACCATTGGCAACAAGGATAACCTGGGGGGGGTTGAATAGGATAGTCTGGAAACACAGATAAAAATCACCACTTGAAAATTTTGGTTAGTGAATGTGATAGTGTGTGATAGAGAGTAACAGTGCGGAAGCAAATAAAATAATCACACAATAGAACACAAAATTTTTTTCCTGGTTCGGTACTTCTCAAATGGAAGACCTAAGTCCACTTCCCAAGCAAATCTTAGGATTTCACTAACCAATTCCCCCAAGGATATACAAACCCCTAGCTCCCCGTTGGTCCTCTTCCTTTTCGAGTAGGAAGGAAACTCACTTGTGTTACAGGTCAAGAAACCACCCTCTTGGAACAAACCCCAGTGCGGTTCTATTGGTACAAACCCCAACTTGGTTATGCTAGACTAAACCCCCAGCTAGGTTTTGCTGACACCAACTCCAGCTAGGTTCTTCCCTTAACCCAAGGGGAATATTGTGTACAGTCCCACAGCCAGACAGAATCCACCAGCACTCCAGTAGCCTTCTCTTCACACAGGAAGTGGAACACTGTATACAGTCCTACAACTAAACACAAGTCTTTCTTAAAAAAGAAAGAACAAACTGAGAGCTATACAAGATGAACACTAAGGAACTCAAACTCTCAGCTCACATACTCTCCCCTATATTTACAATGTAGCGAAAAGAGAGAGGGAGGGAAGAGAGGAAAGCTTGAATGCTTGAAGCTTTGAAGACTTCAGCTTTGAAATCTTCTCTTGAATAGGCTCGAGCTCTTCTCTCTTTACTTGAGTGTGTGTGGAGTTAGATGCTCACTGGATGTACACTCCTTAAATGATTTTTATGTTCGCTCTCTTCTTATTCTTCAGCCTTGCTTCATCCTTTTAAAGAGCAGCTTGAACAGATCTGTTGAAGTATAGTTGCTGGAGTTCTTGGATCCGTTGAGACTAGTCATCTTCTGCCATCCTTATGCTTATGTCTCTTTTTGCCTTACTTCCATGTTTCCTGCCGACAACATCTCACCTACCCTGAAGGATAGACATCAAAAAGATCTTCAGTCAGATAGAGAAATAATAAGATAATATGTGAAGTACATTTGAACTTTCATTTGTCGTCACAGACATTTTGAAACATTTGAAATGTGGATGCAATCGATGTTTATTTAAAGATAATCGATATTTCACAAGGGCAAACTATATTTCAAAGGCAATCGATGTTTCAGAAGGGCAATCGATGTGAGCAATTGATGTTTCATGAAGGCAATCGATGTTTAAGTGAAGCAATCGATGTTTGAAGGCAATCGATGTTCTAATGCAATGGATGTTTGATTTATAATAGTAATCGATGTTTAAGTGAAGAGCAATCAATGTGTAAGAAGTAATCGATATTAAAACAGCAATTGATGTTTAAATTATAACAACAATCAACATCTAAATATAATAGTAATTGATGTTTATAAAGACAAACGATGTTAAGATGTTCAACAATCGATATGGCAATTCGACTGGACAAAATACAACATGGTCGGTCGAAGTAGACTACTTCGATTGGCCAAGATATAACGCAGTCAGTTGAAATGAAGCTTCGGATATGATAAAGTGTAACTTCAGATATGTCGAAGTGAACTTCAGATGAACAGAAATTAACGTTGTCGGTCGAAGCTGAAATATGCAGTCAGTCGAAGTGAACTTCGTATATAGCTTCAGATATGACGAAATGAACTTTGTATATGATAAAGTGAACTTTGGATATGACGAAATGAGACTTCGACTGATCAAGACAAAAACAAGCATGACGACGTGCCAACTTCGGATATGACGAAGTGGGCTTTGGATATGATGAATTGAGACTTCGACTGATCATGATAAAAACATGCATGACGAAGTTGAAACTTAGTATAAATCTGAAGTGATAATGCAAGAATATATTGTATTCATGGGAGAAACATGATATAAAATATATTAATGACATTTTAAGTTAAACATGGGTTTTGTTATCACCAAAATAAAAGGATAAAATATAGGAGTGGTTCAACACAGTCGACCATGTCGCCAGGAGGTCTTGGCGACATGGTCGATTGTAGGTAGGACCATCATGGCAACAGTCTATCCTGTCGTGAGGACCATCCTGTCGATGAACTATTTTATTTCCATCCTTGGTTAGAAAGGGATACTATTGGATAACTTTTATCCAATCCTCTATTGTCATCGTGTCATCCACCTTTTGTATGTGACCCTCTAGGCCTAATATTAAGCTAACCGTGAGTTGCACCCGTTAGAACTCTTTCTGATTCAAAACTCATTCTGACTTAGTGAATCATTATCTCCATAATGATTCACTCAACTCATCGACTATAGACGTACCAAGCTACTACGTCATAGTCCCCAGATGATACAAGGGGATCAAATCCATTGGACCTTTCTGCCTACAGTTACTGTGTATTTTTAGTCCCCATCCAACTAATATCTCAGAGACCATGTATGAGGCATGGTACTGTTAGGCCCACACGAAATCTATATGGTTCTCACTCTTATAGGATTCTCCCAGTGAACTCCTTCACTCTCAATCTAATTTAAAGAGAATTGGTCTCATTATCGTGATCTCATTATGATCCAATTTCTATTGCACATATCCATGGACATCACGTCATATACGTACATCATCACATGTATGTAATATACAGTAAGAAAATGTCATTAATATTTTTACCAAAAGAGATTAGTGCATGGTTACAAGTGTCATCGCTAATGTGAATTGGCTTGCAGGGCACTCCTAACTAGCAAAGATAGCGTGAAAGGTGCGAACTTGAGATATTAGGAAACCCTTGGGGTTAGGAAAGATGGGTGTGAGAAACGTGCAACTATCAAGAAATCAAAGGACCCCATATAACATGCATGCAAAGAGGGGAGAGAGAGATGTTTCCCAGTTGACGAGCCCAGAGGGGGGGTGAATGGGTCTTTTAAAATAATCTGCAAGATACCTGTAACTAAAAATATTCACACAAACTTTCTTCGAAGGAGGTTAGTGACTGTTAGTTTAAATATCAAACACACAAAGAGGACAATCACACAACACAAGAATTATCCTGGTTCGGACTTCCTCTCCTTAGGAGTCCTACGTCCAGTCCCTGAGCAACAACTCAGGACTTCACTAACTAGGGTACAGTCCCCCTAAGGACGCAACAACACCCAGCTTAGCTGGTCTTCCTTCACACCCGAAGGGAACAACAACACCCTGGATACCTCACCAGGTCTTCCTTCACAACCGAAGGGAACCACACCCTGGATACCACCAGGTCTTCCTTCACAACCGAAGGGAACTACACCTCAAAGAGAATTGAATGAAATTCAAGCCCCTAGATCAAGCTTTTGACAAGCAAGGATCTGAAGCAACTAGAACTGAGAGAAAGAGATTTAAGCTAAGCACACTCTCAGAACTACACAGGCTCTCTCAGGATTTTCACAAACTAGTGGAGAGCAAAGAGCAAACAGCTAAGAGGAATGAGGTTCGTGGCTCTGGACTTCTTGCAGAAGAGTTTGAATGCTTGAATGCTTGAATTCCTCTTATGTTCTTTTCTTCACTTCTCTTGTATTTATTCTTCTTTTGAAATATGTCCGTTGAAGTAACCATTGTGTCTCTCTCTTGAGTAGTCGTTAGACTGTTTGACATTTGGAAGCTTCAACTATCTTTTATCCATTTGAGCACTCAAAGAGATAGGGTCTTCTGACGTCTAGGTCCAACGTTGTATGATAGAAAGTCTTCAGGACCCTGCACACATTAAATGCTAGACAGTAAACAACTCAAACTGTCTCTTGTTGTCAGTATACATTGATGTGAGTATTCACTAGAGTAGCAATCCCAAATAGCTTGTTTTAAAGGATGTATACAGAGTAAGCATAATAATGGACGATATTGTCTGCATGCATGCAGAGATACGTTCAGAACTCATAAATGCAGGAGTGACAGATAGATATATGCGTGACTTTGACTAGTCAATGCTTCAAGAGATAAGATAAAAATCAAGTTGATATAAACTGTAAAGTTGATGTCTATATGACTTATGAAATCGTTATGAATACTAACAAGTCATTATAGAGAGCAAATCGTTATGAACACTTATCAAGTCGTTCTGAATACTAACAAGTCATTATAGAGAGAAAATCATTATGAACACTTATCAAGTCGTTCTGAATACTAACAAGTCATTATAGAGAGCAAATCGTTATGAGCGCTTAAAGAAATCTTTGTGTAAAGCAAATCGTTATGAGTGCTTAAAGAAATCTTTGCGGTAACTTATGAAGTCATTACGACAGGTAAGTCGTTGCAAGTTCTAAAGAAATCGTTACGGTAACTTATGAAGTCGTTACGACATGCAAGTCGTTGCGAGTTCTAAAGAAATCATTACGGTAACTTATAAAGTCGTTACAACAGGCAAGTCGTTGCGAGTTCTAAAGAAATCGTTATGGTAACTTATGAAGTCATTACGACAGGCAAGTCGTTGCGAGTTCTAAAGAAATCGTTACGGTAACTTATGAAGTCGTTATGACAGGCAAGTCGTTGCGCTTTCTAAAGAAATCGTTGCGATAACTTATAGAGTCGTTATGACAGGCAAGTCATTGCGCTTTCTAAAGAAATCGTTGCGATAACTTATAGAGTCGTTATGACAGGCAAGTCGTTGCGCTTTCTAAAGAAATCGTTGCGATAACTTATAGAGTCGTTATGACATCGACTTGATTGAAACAACATGACTTTTCGGTCTTATAAGAAAATCGTTATGAATTTTAACAGAAATCGATATGGACTTAGAAAATATCATGTTGAAAAGATTAAAGCTTCAGAGAAGTAATGCATACCTTTATTGGCTTGATTGACCTTGGTATTTTTCCTGTACTTTAAACTTATGAAATATTCATTAGATATTATTTATAAAAACTAGTTTAGTTTTGTTAATCACCAAAATACATTAAAATTACATGGGGACAGACTGATCATCAATCTCCCCCTTTTTGGTGATGACAAAACTGAATAATAAGCATGGATGAAAAATATCTGAAATCAATCTGAAGATAAGACATGCTAATTTTCTTCTTGAAAAATTATTGGAATGTATTTCAGACATGCTAATTTTCTCTCCCTTTTGTCATTGAGCAAAAAGACAATCGGAGACAAAGAAAGAAGAGAAAAGATAGAGGCAGAGGACCAAGGGAATTTTCATTAACTTTGAGGTGGTACAGGTAAATAGAAGGCAGGGGACAAAAGAGAGGCAAAATGGAAATGGTTTCCCATGCCTGTGCTTCCTGCTCTTCAAAATGAGTTTTAAAAACTCCAAAAGACAAAGAGTAGGATGGTCCCATGGAGGAAGCCATCCTTTTGAGATGAAGATCTAGGTGCTGATAAAGAAGATCAGCATATGCATTCTTGTCCATGCTCATCTTGAGGAAACGACGAGTCCCAAAGCTGGCACAGGTGAGGAATTGGTCCATGGTCACAGGATAGTGATTGTGGTTGTCTCTGAGAGCCTTGTGCAGGGCTACATAAACTTTGTATCTTTCCTCCCAGACTTTGAAGGGGTCATCAACAAGATGAATGGAGTTCATATCTAGGAAAGTAGCTGGAGAAATGGCTGGTTTGCCTTCCCTGGCCTGAGCTTCATTGATTTCAAACAACTGCTGAGCTGACAAGGGGTAGAACTTGGACCATTCTGAGGATGTCAGCCTTTCACATTCAGACAGAATGGGGGCTAGAACTTCAGCACTTACATGCCCCTGGTGATATTCCCTAAATAGGAATCTAGGAAAAGCAACCAGGCAGCCTTTCTGTACTTTAATTCTGCTCATTACTCTGGCAAAACGCTCAAAGATGATGGATCCTACAGAGGATTCCATGACAAGGAAATGGATTTGAGGAAGGGCTATCTCTTCAGGCACTTGGAGGGTAGCAAAATCTACCTGAACATCTGAAGTGTGAGAGATGTCTGGAGTCAGAGCTGAAATGACCTTTCTGAATTGGCTGAGCTGAACCTCTGGAAGTCTATGAACATATATGTAGTTGTGGAATAGCATGAAATGCCTGATCATTTTGATTTCCTTTTGAATGTAGGGTGCCCAAAGTTCTTGGTGATACATCCTGAACCACTCAGACAAGGTCAGGGAGTGATCCCTTGGAGGAAATCTGGCAGATTTGTCAAGAATGAATTTCTTTAGGACATCCTTGTGACCTTTGCCCCATTGATCTTCAGTTTTGGAGTGGGCAAGAGAGAAGATTTTGGACTTTTCGGATTTTGAAAGAGAAGTGTAGGGTAGAATGATGTTCAAATGATCTGAAAGATTTTGAAAAGGAAGGTTAATGATGGTGGCAAGAACAACTTTGGAAAGGTATTCTCTAGAGGTGGAAGAATCAATTCTGAGAGAATAGATGCAAGTTGAGGGTAGTGGGTCAAGAACAATCTGGGAGAATCCTTTCTGCATTTAGAGTGGTTATGTTTATTGTCCACTGTGAGAGAAAACCACAAAGGTGGGTATTTGGGTTCAGAGGAAAGGGAGGAAGTAGAAGTGAGTTTCCTCTTCTTGGGGGCAGGACTAGAAGGGTCTGCCCTGTGAATGTGCTCCCCAACCTTCAGTACAGACCTGAGAATGCCTTCCTCAAACTCATCCTTTATCTATTCCATAAAGGGAGAGTTAAGTTGGGCTCTTTCAGGTATGATAGTGATGAAAGAGGGTGGAGGAGTAGGATGAAGAAAAGAGTGGGAAGTAGTTGGGAAATCATCAACTGGTCCAAGGGAGGGACCAGATGAAGAGGAGGAGGTTCCAGCTGAGGATGCTGGAGGGGCCTCAAGTACAGGAGAAGGAATTGTAGTAGAGGAGGTAGGAGATGAGGTGGATTGAGGAGGAAATGGAGTAGGAGAAGAGATTGGTCTGGATTGAGGCTTCTTGAATGTTTGTGGAGCAGGAGGAGCTGTAGGAGCTGAGGGTGGAGTTGGAGGGATAGGTGTGTGAGAAGGAGAAGAGGGAGCTGGGGGCTTGGGTGCCAAGGATTCTTCTGCCTCTTTCTGCACAGACTCACTCTCCAATGGCCCTGATGGCCCTAACCCTTGCTCAGCTGGCCCTGGAGGCCCTTTAACCTGATCATCCGGCCCAGATGGCCCTTCAATATTCAATGCTGCCTCTGCTGGTGCTGCTGCTGCTTCTGGCCCTGTTGGCCTTGCTTCTTGAGCTGATGGCCCTGACAGTGGAACCTGGGCTGCAGGAGGTGGAGGAGGAGAAACTTGAGCTCCAACCACTTTGTGAGCTCCAACCACTTTGAGAATTTCTCCCAGTAAACTTTTCATAGACCCCATTTCCTGGTTAAACCACTTCATGGCATTTCTTATGTTGGAGATATCCTTCGAAGTTGAAGCTTGGCTCATGAAGATTGAACTAACATCTGATTGGAGAGAGCACAGGATTGTGCCTTGAGCATCAAGCCTCTCAATCACAGGCTTTAAATTTATAACAATTTTCTGTTTGACCTGCCTCTCAAAAGGTGAATCAGCCAAGAGAGGAACTTCAGAGGCAACTTCTTTTCCTTTCTTCTTGCCTTCTTTTGCTGGAGGAGGTTGATCATCATCTGAGCTCGAAGAGCTTGCAGTCTCCCCTTCTCTGTCATCCAAATTTGGAGAATCTCTATGCCTTTCCTCCTGATCATCAACAACAGGAGTTGCTTCTACTGAACCTTCTTTTGATAGCTCCCCTCAATAGGAGCATCTTCTTCATTTGATACTTGCTCCCCTGAATGGGAGCATCCGCCATCACAGAGTCACCCTGAGCAGCTGGGTGCTCTAGCTCTACTGGAATATCTTCCATTGGTACATCAATGTGGCCTGATGCCACTGCCTCTTCAGCAAATCTGCCACTATTTTTTCTACTGCAATTTCAGGCTGAACTTCTGCAATAGAGGGGCCTGATGATTCTGCTGCTACAACTGCTGGAATTGAAACTGACTCTACTGGCAATTCTGGAATCATAGCCTCTGATCCCATTTCCTGATGAACAACTGAGGCGTCGTCAATGATGGCTTCGCCTTCAGCAATTGAAGCCTTGAACCAGACACCATTTTCCACAGAGAAGCCACTCTTCTTCAGGTTCCTGGACCTGATTGCTTGGCCCATTTTCTCTACAACTGCCCCAGAAAGATCAACACCGAAGTGTTTGAAGATCTTGGTAAGTAGGTGGGCATAGGGCAGGGACACATTTAACTTGCTCTTGGTGTCCCAAATCTGATCTCTGGCAAATTTCATTCTTTACATCATCACTGCAGCCATATTTATCTCCTTATTTTGAATGGCCCAGTACATCATGTCAGAGTCGGCCTTTGTGCAAGATGAAAATGTTGCACTTCTGGGAACTAAGATTTGACAAACAATAAAATGAAGGAGGTGGTTGAAAGCAGTTAGTTGATTTATATCCAGCTTGCCATCCCTTAGCTTGAAGCCCGACCCTATAATTCCCAAACCTTTCACTTGGGCGTCCACAGTGTGAACCCCACTAAACCCGGAAGTCTTCACATCAAATAATATCTTTAGCAACTCAGGGTCTATTCTAATCAGGGTTCCCTTTACTGAAGAAACTAGGGACCCATCTTCCTCTGTTCTCATACAAACGAAGAATGCTTTTACCAGGTCTGGATAACTAACCTCCGAAAAGGTGGTAACTCCCGTCCATTGCATCTGATTGATCAAGTCTGCCACGCTGCTCATTCCATTTTTCCTCAGATTAGCAACATCGACTTTTTTATTGCCACAGAGCTTTGTCTTCACAAAGGTAAACCTCTCCTGCTGCTCAGGAGTGAGAAACTCGGCGCTGTAGCCACCCAAACTGCCGGCGATGACTGGTGCGGCCATGGATTCAGGTGGGAAAGTTCTGGAGGGTTGAAACGGAAGGAGAAGAGAAGGAACCCTCAAGAAATTTTGCGGGAAGGAGGAGGAAGGTTCAAATTTGCAGAGGGTTGAGATATGAGTTGTTAGGGCATCGGCTCATGCGACAAGATGAAAAGGGGAAAAGGTAGACGATGAGATACGAATCGTTCTGTCATTGATTTTATGAATAAATTAATGTGTTGTAGAAAGTGAGGCGCCAAAAGGCGGCAGAAGAAGACAAAAGAGTTTGACTATTCAAACCGACTTCAATGAGAGAGCGGTTACAAAGGATAATTTGAATTTCTTTTGCTTAAAGCCATGGAGGGAAAAATTACTTAATTCTGAAATTTAATGTGCAGTTGTAAACAAAATCTTTTTCACAAATTGCACATGCCTAATTCCCTTCTAAGAGATGTGAATCTCTCCTCGGGTAAGGCTTTTGTGAAAATGTCTGCTAACTGACCATTTGTATCAATAAAAGATATTTCAATATTACCATTTGCTACATGATCACGAATAAAATGATATCTAACCTCAATATGCTTGGTCCTTGAATGTTGAACTGGATTCTTGGTGAGATTAATGGCACTGGTGTTGTCACACAACAGTGGGATGGATTTGATGTTTAATCCGAAATCTTCAAGTTGTTGCTTTATCCATAAGAGTTGTGTACAGCAACTTCCAGCAGCTACGTATTCAGCTTCAGCTGTAGATAATGCCACTGAATTTTGTTTCTTTGAAGACCAAGATATCAAACATCCTGCAAGAAATTGACAACAACCACTGGTGCTTTTTCTATCTAATTTGCATCCAGCATAGTCAGCATCAGAATAACCTACTAAGTTAATTTCACAACATTTTGGATACCACAGACCTAAGTCATGAGTTCTTGCTAAATATCTAAATATTCTTTTCACAGAAATTAAATGTGATTCTCTAGGATCGGCCTGATACCTAGCACACATGCATACACTAAATAGAATATCGGGTCTACTAGCTGTTAAGTAAAGTAATGATCCAATCATACCTCTGTAGATCTTTTGATCTACTTTCTTACCATCTTTATCACTGTCCATCCTTGTTGATGTACTCATTGGTGTTGACAGTGGCTTGGTATTTTCGAATCCAAATTTCTTTAAGAGTTCTTTTGTGTACTTTGCTTGACAGATGTGAGTTCCTTCCTTTCCTTGTTTGATTTGTAATCCAAGGAAATAATTAAGTTCTCCCATCATGCTCATTTCAAATTCTCCCTGCATCAACTTTTCAAAGTACTTGCAAAGGGATCATCAGTAGAACCAAAAATAATATCATCTACATAAATTTGAACTAGTAGAATGTGTTTGACCTTTGACTTTATGAAAAGAGTACTATCTACTTGACCTCTACAGAAACCATGGTTTAAAAGAAAAGAGCTAAGCCTTTCATACCAGGCTCTAGGTGCTTGCTTTAAACCATATAATGCTTTGTGTAATTTGAAAACGTGATTAGGAAATTCTGTGTCATCAAAACCCGGGGGTTGTTCCACATAAACTTCCTCTTTTATAAAACCATTTAAAAATGCGGATTTAACATCCATTTGAAATAATTTAAACTCAAAGCAGATGCATATGCAAGTAATATTCTAATGGCCTCAAGTCTAGCTACAGGTGCATAGGTTTCATCGAAATCTATGCCTTCCTCTTGAGAATAGCCTTGAGCTACCAATCTGGCCTTGTTTCTTAAGATTGCACCAGTTTCATCCAGTTTATTTCTGAACACCCATTTGGTGCCAATGACTGGATGGTCTGATGGTCTAGGAACAAGTGACCATACTTGGTTTCTCTTGAATTGATTTAATTCATCTTGCATGGCTACTATCCAAGATTCATCAGAAAGAGCTTCATTGACTGTCCTAGGCTCTATTTGAGAAACAAAAGCTAGGTAATCACAAGGAATAACATTACCTCTCGTTCTTACCCCTATGGATGGATCACCAATAATATTCTCAAGTGGGTGATCTTTCTTGTATCTCCACTCCTTTGGAAGATTTTCATGAGTAAGTTCTTCTTGTTGCAGGTCTTCCAGAGGTGGATCATCCTTGTCCTCAATTGATGAGTCTTTTAGTTTCTTGGACAGTTCATCTGTTTCCTCATTATCACTATCTACTTCCTTTCTCAAGGAATGGTTAGTTTCATCAAAAATAATGTGTACAGACTGTTCAATTAATAAAGTACGTTTGTTAAATACTCTATAGCCTTTGGGTTTAGAGGTGTACCCCATGAAGATGCCTTTGTCTGATTTGGCATCCAACTTACCAATGTCTCTTTTTCCATTGTTGTGGATGAAACAAGGACATCCAAAAGTCCTGAAGTGGCTGATCTTTGGCTTCTTTCCTTTGAACAGTTCATATGCAGTCTTCTTCAGGATTGGCCTGATCATTACTCGGTTGATAATGTAGCTTGCTGTGTTGACTGCTTCAGCCCAGAAGTATCTTGGCAGATCATATTCTGAGAGCATAGTTCTTGCCATATCCAATAGGGTTCTATTCTTTCTTTCAGCGATACCGTTTTGCTGTGGTGTTCTTGGTGCTGAGAAATTATGCTCAATTCCCTGATCATCACAGAATCTAGCAAACTTTTCATTCTGAAATTCACCACCATGATCTGATCGGATAGACACAATGCTAACTTCTGATTTTTCTGGACTTTCTTGCTGAAACTGACAAAATTTTCGAAAGTGTCATCTTTATGCTCTAGGAATGATACCCATGTGAATCTTGAGTAGTCATCGACTATGACAAATCCAAAGTTCTTTCCTCCAAGACTGGTAGTCCTCATTGGCCCAAATAGATCCATATGAAGGAGCTCTAAAGGTTTTGAGGTGGTCACCACCGTCTTTGACTTGAAGGAGCTCTTGGTGTGCTTTCCCTTAGCACAAGGTCTACAGACACCATCCATTTTTGCACTGACCTTAGGTAGACCTTCCACAAGATTCTTCTTCAGCAATTTTCTCATGCCATCTATACTGCAATGACCTAGTCGTCTGTGCCATAATTCAGTAGATTTATCCTTATTTGCTGTCAGACAGACGTCTTGTTCCTTGAGTTCCTCAAGATAGAGCACATACAAGTTCTTTTCTCTATTAGCTTCAAAGATGAGTGCTTCATCCTTCAGTATGCTACACTTTGACTCTTGAAACTTGATCTGATGGCCTCTGTCACACAGCTAGATGATGCTAATAAGGTTGTGCTTCAATCCCTTGACTAATAACACATCTTCTATGACTGTTTTTCCTTTGTTATTCACAGAGCCACTGCCTATCACTGTTCCTTTCCCATTATCTCCATAAGTGACTGTTCCTTCTTCAGCTTGGAGATGAGAGAATAACTTCTGGTTTCCTGACATGTGCCTTGAGCACCCACTATCCAAATACCATTTGGATGCTCGAGGGATAACCTGAAATAAAAACATCAAGTTTTAGGTACCCAAATTCTTTTGGGTCCTGATGGGTTAGTGTCATTTATTTTACTTTTTATTATCCATTTCTTATGTCTTGTTGGGCATGTCGTTATGATATGTCCTAACTTGTTGCAGTGACTACAACAGGATAATTTGGTTACTTTTTCTATATATTTGAAATCAGCTTTGTATGTTATATCTTGTTCAGGTACAAATTTTGGTGTTGGATATATTTTAGGATAAACTATGGTTTCCTCATTATCTGGGGGTGTATATCCTAATCCATTTTCTTCTTACCTGATCTTCTAGCACCTTTTAATATGAGGGAGTTTTTACCATTGGTGAATTTTTCTAATGTGCTAGATAACTGTATATTTTCTTCTGTTAGTGTTTTAATTTCAGTTCTTAGTTCATCTACATTTTCCTATTTTTCAAGTTTAATTATTTGTTCATTCTTAGCTTTTAAGTCTTCACATAACAGTTCATTTCTTCTTTTAAGTTCAGTTATTTACTTTCTAATTGATCATTTTCTGATTTTAGATCTGAGTTTGTATTTTATATACAAACTATGTTTTTCTTGCTTACTTTTAATAGTTTGGTTACTTCTTTATATTTTTCATATAGTTCGTTGAAAGCCTCTTCTAAACTATCGGAATCTGAACCATTGCATGAATCAAAAGAAGAGTCAGAGGTTACCTTTTCTTCAGTATTAGCCATGAAGGCCAAGTTGGCTTCTTCTTCATCGCTGTAGGAGCTTGACTCACTGTCTGAGTCGCTACTGTTTTCCCATGCTGCTGCCATCGCCTTCTTTTTGTACTTTCTGAACTTCTTAGAGCTGTCTTTCTTCCTGAACTCCGGCTTCTTAAATTTTGGACACTCAGCTTTAATGTGTCCAGGCTTCTTACACTCATAGCAGATGGGTTATGTTTTCTTCATCTCTTTTCCATCTGGCTTCTTGAAGTCCTTATTCCTTTTGAAGTGCCTTCTACCTGATTGGAACTTCTTCTTCTTAGCCAAAATCCATTGCAATCTTTTAAATAGCATTGCTTCCTCATTCTCGCTGTCTGCATTACTTTCACTCTCAGTTGAACTTGCTTCTGGTGAATCTTCTTCAGCTTTTAAGGCGTTGGAGTGCTTCTTTCTGCTAGAGGACTCTCCTAGCCTTTCCATGTTGATCTCATGGGCCATGAGGGACCCAATGAGCTTTTCTACAGACATTCTCTTCAAGTCATTAGCTTCTTCTATTGCTGTGACCTTTGGGGTCCATGAGGACGATAAGGATCTAAGTATCTTCCTTACCATCTCTCCAATCTCATAGGGTTTTCCCCAGACCAGCTAGTCCATTTGTGATGTCAGTGAACCGATTGAACATTTGAGTTATGGACTCACCTAACTGCATCTGAAATCTTTCATATTGAGTGACAAGAATGTCGATTCTTGTTTCCTTCACTTTGTCTGTGCCTTCATAAGTAATCCTGAGCTTTTCCCACATTTCCATTAAGGATTTGCAGGCTGAGACTCTGTTGAACTCCTTCTTACTTAGAGCACAGCATAAGATGCTCTTTGCTTTGCAATTCAAGGAGATCTTCTTTCTGTCATCATCTGTCCATTGAGCTTTCTCATTTGTGACTAACAGATCACCTTCTTCTACTATGGACCAAATTTGATAGTCGTGGCCTTGTAGAAAGTATTCATTCTGGTCTTCCAGTAAGGATAATCTTCACCATCGAAGAGAGGGGGTCGGTTGACAGACTGACCTTCAAAGTTACCTTGGGCTGCCATGGATCTTTACTCTTCAGATCGTTGGATCCTTTCTTTGTCGAAGAGACTCGCTCTGATACCACTTGTTGCCCAGTTGACGAGCCCAGAGGGGGGGTGAATGGGTCTTTTAAAATAATCTGCAAGATACCTGTAACTAAAAATATTCACACAAACTTTCTTCGAAGGAGGTTAGTGACTGTTAGTTTAAATATCAAACACACAAAGAGGACAATCACACAACACAAGAATTATCCTGGTTCGGACTTCCTCTTCTTAGGAGTCCTACGTCCAGTCCCTGAGCAACAACTCAAAATTTCACTAACTAGGGTACAGTCCCCCTAAGGACGCAACAACACCCAGCTTAGCTGGTCTTCCTTCACACCCAAAGGGAACAACAACACCCTGGATACCTCACCAGGTCTTCCTTCACAACCGAAGGGAACCACACCCTGGATACCACCAGGTCTTCCTTCACAACCAAAGGGAACTACACCTCAAAGAGAATTGAATGAAATTCAAGCCCCTAGATCAAGCTTTTGACAAGCAAGGATCTGAAGCAACTAGAACTGAGAGAAAGAGATTTAAGCTAAGCACACTCTCAGAACTACACAGGCTCTCTCAGGATTTTCACAAACTAGTGGAGAGCAAAGAGCAAACAGCTAAGAGGAATGAGGTTCGTGGCTCTGGACTTCTTGCAGAAGAGTTTGAATGCTTGAATGCTTGAATTCCTCTCATGTTCTTTTCTTCACTTCTCTTGTATTTATTCTTCTTTTGAAATATGTTCGTTGAAGTAACCGTTGTGTCTCTCTCTTGAGTAGTCGTTAGACTGTTTGACATTTGGAAGCTTCAACTATCTTTTATCCATTTGAGCACGCAAAGAGATAGGGTCTTCTGACGTCTAGGTCCAACGTTGTATGATAGAAAGTCTTCAGGACCCTGCACACATTAAATGCTAGACAGTAGACAACTCAAACTGTCTCTTGTTGTCAGTATACGTTGATGTGAGTATTCACTAGAGTAGTAATCCTAAATAGCTTGTTTTAAAGGATGTATACAGAGTAAGCATAATAATGGACGATATTGTCTGCATGCATGCAGAGATACGTTCAGAACTCATAAATGCAGGAGTGACAGATAGATATATGCGTGACTTTGACTAGTCAATGCTTCAAGAGATAAGATAAAATCAAGTTGATATAAACTGTAAAGTTGATGTCTATATGACTTATGAAATCATTATGAATACTAACAAGTCATTATAGAGAGCAAATCGTTATGGACACTTATCAAGTCGTTCTGAATACTAACAAGTCATTATAGAGAGCAAATCGTTATGAACACTTATCAAGTCGTTCTGAATACTAATAAGTCATTATAGAGAGCAAATCGTTATGAGCGCTTAAAGAAATCTTTGTGTAAAGCAAATCGTTATGAGTACTTAAAGAAATCTTTGCGGTAACTTATGAAGTCATTACGACGGGTAAGTCATTGCAAGTTCTAAAGAAATCGTTACGGTAACTTATGAAGTCGTTACGACAGGCAAGTCGTTGCGAGTTCTAAAGAAATCGTTACGGTAACTTATGAAGTCGTTACGACAGGCAAGTCATTGCGAGTTCTAAAGAAATCGTTACGGTAACTTATGAAGTTGTTACGACAGGCAAGTCGTTGCGAGTTCTAAAGAAATCGTTACGGTAACTTATGAAGTCGTTATGACAGGCAAGTCGTTGCGCTTTCTAAAGAAATCGTTGCGATAACTTATAGAGTCGTTATGACAGGCAAGTCGTTGCGCTTTCTAAAGAAATCGTTGCGATAACTTATAGAGTCGTTATGACAGGCAAGTCGTTGCGCTTTCTAAAGAAATCATTGTGATAACTTATAGAGTTGTTATGACATCGACTTGATTGAAACAACATGACTTTTCGGTCTTATAAGGAAATCGTTATGAATTTCAACAGAAATCGATATGGACTTAGAAAAATATCATGTTGAAAAGATTAAAGCTTCAGAGAAGTAATGCATACCTTTATTGGCTTGATTGACCTTGGTATTTTTCCTGTACTTTAAGACTTATGAAATATTCATTAAATATTATTTATAAAAATTAGTTTAGTTTTATTAATCACCAAAATACATTAAAATTACATGGGGATAGACTGATCATCAAGAGAGAGAGAGAGAGAGATCCCCAAAAGGGAGACTCCCTAGCTATGGCGGCAATCTTCTTGGAGTGCAATAGCTCTGAGATGTGGAAAGGGAGCCTTTGTTGTCTAACTCAGGCTTGGAGGAGAATGGCATGGTTTTAAAGAGAGGGAGGGTCTTATCTCGTACTAGGAGGACAATGATCATAATAAAAAGATTAAAAGTCATCTAAATCCACATGGAAGAGCCCTGAGGGGGTCTTAGGGGTGGATAGAACCGAGCCTCAAAATTAGATGTCATCCCAAGGCCGTTGGGATAAAAATAAGATCGAGTGAAAAAGAGAGAGAAAGCTTACGTGACCTTTGCCATGCAAACTCTTAACACATTGTATCCAGAGACCAGGATAAGAGTTAACGCGTCCAAGGGATCCGATGCGATACAGAATGGACATAAATGGATATGCATGGCCTTACGTGTCAAAGGGGGCTGCCATGATAGTACTGATGCGTCCAATCGGGCTGACGCGTTAAGGTTTAGGATCTGAAACCCTAACTATTAATAAGAACAAGGACTCTTTGATAAAATTGGATGAGATAGGATGGAATTTGTACTCAATAGGCTGCTAATGGGCTGAAGACAGCGACTAACTTGGGACATATTATGAGAACATGAAATGTGGCTCGATTTATGAGCCAGAAATAGGTGTCTACAATTCCTAGCTTCTTAATTTTTTTCTATCTATTCAATCATTTTAAGAATATGGTTCTAAATGAATATTGCCTCTGCCATTCTTGCCCTAAACAAGTTCTTCAATATCTCATGTCGTTGAGTGCAACTCAGCTCCTTAAACAATTTGCGAAGATGGATGAATCTTCTCTTGTTAACCTTATAGTTCTGTGCTCATTGAGGTCAACATGTAGCACTGGGCAAGGAGAGAGTCTTCCTTGTACTTCTCATATTCAAGGATTTCTCCTTCTTTTGCCCATTCCTTTGGTTTGGGCATGGTCTCAACATGAACATATGTAAATTTCTCAAAAGTGAGATTAATTCTCAGATTCGTAAGTCAATCTGTATAGTTTGGACCAGTGAGTTTAGGAGCATCAATTATGCAACGAAGTGAGTTTGACAATGTCGTTGTGATATGAGAAGAAGATGTAACATTATAAATAACATGCAGACTATTGGATTTAACTAAAATATCATCTTCTATCTTAATAAGTTCCCACTAGATTTATGACGAATCGCATGACACCATCGGCATGTGAGACGAGAGTTTTTAGCAAACTTATAGTGGGGATCATAATCAAATCAACATCATGATATGACCTTGTGGCAACATGATAAATCATATCATGCTCAAGAGGTAGACAACTATTGTCAATTAAACTCTTTGTAATTTTCAATCTTTAGCCTCCGATTCATAATGGCCTTATGGCATCACAACAAGCCAATGTAATTGGTTAAGTCAATGCCATCGTTACTTAATAAGAATGGTTGTGATAGCACTCTTGTGGTAGTACAACAAAGTGATATTGCGCCTCCACCTCATTTATGGCATTGCCATGCCATAGGATAAACTCTATTGTCCAAGCAAGCAAGTCTTGTGGCAACACAACAAATCAAACTTGATTAAATGGCCTATCTATCCTATAACAATTGAAGGCTACATGTATCATTCTTTATCTATCATGATCACCTGATTTAGAGTTTAATTAATTGAGGGGTTTTAAATTTAGCATGGTTGCACCATAACATAAATATTTAGGATATATTTACATCACATGCAAATATGTAGCTAAAAGTAGTTTTTTTAGTAAGTAAGAAGTGTATTAATTATGTACACGTATAGAGGTAGTGAGCCTTAGACAAGACTAAGGTGCGCCTGATTGATAACATTTGCTAGAAATAATGAGACACGCATACATGTCGTGGACTAATTGGCATGTCCATGCAAGCCATAGACTAATCGATAAGGAAGATCACATACAATCCATTTCTTCATGACAATTTAGTGATGACCAAGCTCCATGTAATCAATTAATTGATGTCCATAATAGATTAAGTGTGACGACCCTCATTATACTGGTACGGTTATACCAACCCACGTCGATATAGCGAGCGTCATCACAGTGGGACATTTACCCAACAATGACATTCAGCTGAGATACACGTGAATATAAGAACAGAGTAGCGGAAGTAAAAGAACCACTGTCTTCATTTCATTCATCATCCACATTTAACATACATGATTCGATAACATTTAGAGAACTAAAAGTCCACATAATTTAAATTGCTGAAAATCAAATACATAGATGTCTATACTTATACATTCTTCCAAGATAATGCTAGTACAATGTTCAAATTACATACTATGAAAATCACAAAATGTCACAAGTACTCCAACACTCTAATCTCCGCGCTCGGAGTCGGTCTCCAATGTCTCCTCCACAAGTGTCTCGTCACCAACTACACCTGTACGCCGAAGCAAATAGTGAGTCTAAAAGACTCCGCAAGTAATTCTACACATACCGCACATGCACATATCATAGTAGGTTCTACATACACATTCATAAGACACAACATGTAGCATTCTTGACATTAAATTTTACAACCTGTCATGGTGAATCTACAATTTAAACACATGGACTATGCTTTTAGGTTTCCTAAAATAGAATCACCTATCACATGCTTTCTATTCATTCCTCACATAGAAATCTACCTTCAACCAACTAAGACATGAAAGCCATTAACATGAATTTCCGAGCATGCATGAAAGGAAACATACCTAACATGGAATCTACACATTCCTACACATATACGTAACCATTTTACATACTTTAAACTTGCTGGTTTTACATGCTTTAGCAACCATAATCTAACACATGAGAGCTACAACAACGATTTAAATCACAACATGTGAACAATCAAGTATGGAAGATGTTTATATATGCTTAACAATTATCCCTAGCATGGATTCTAGGCATTTTGCATACATAAACATGATCATAATATAGTAAAGCTACTGTTTCAGCATGATTTCAGATTGTCATAACATGGAAATTTCACTAATCAAATTCGCATATTTCACACTTTACACATGCACTTTTACACATTGTTCACATTCACATTTTTCACATGAACACATACACATTTACACATTCACATTTAGTGCCGTGACACATAGTCCAAACCACCAAAGAAGGACACAACACATCACATCACATAGACGCCATCTAGGCAATACAATGGCAACTCTTGGACTGCGCAGACCGGGAGAACAAGTCTCCACCCTAACCAGTGGTACTTGTCCACCTCCAGGATTTCCCCCTAATGCCCTTAGGGTCACAACACATTGAACCTTCTCAGGGGGACTTTTCCCTGATACGGTTCCACTGCCCTCTGTGGAAGCAATGTCACAATTGGCACAATTTACACATTACACGTTTTCCGATTTAAGCACTTAGTTTAGCACATGACACTCACATCTCACTCATTCACACACATAGTGCTCTGTTTTCCTTACATGACACTACAATTACAGAAATTTAGTGCTCAGGAAATTTCACTAATCAGGTTGCTATATACAAAATCAAATCATTTTCACAACGACATGCATTAGTTTCACGTTTTTACATGGAAAATCCATATTGCATCATATACTGGTCCAAATGACCTGAAATTTTAACCACATGCTAATTTCGAGTTTAGGGTTCTTCATGCAATATTTCAGATTTTTCTAAGCTAAAACGAAATTACAGAAAATCTAACATTAATTCCACATGCTATCTGCAATTCGATTTAACATGGAGCTGAACACAAGCACCATTTTAACAACTCACTGTCTGAGCCCTAACAGGCATGGAGCTACAGAATTTATTCCTGAAATTTGTGGGCAATACATGATTTACCGAAGATTTATCATGACCTACGCATGATTTCTATTTCCCAAACAACATTTTCACTAATTCACACAAGCATGGGAAAAATCTCAGAATTTCAGAACAGAGAGTGACTAATACATGCATGACCCATAAAATGTAGGACATTCAGACTCGTCCTAAATCATACGAACAAAGGGTTGACAAGATTAGCAACTCATCATACATGTATTTCCATGGAATAAATAAACTCTATCATTTACCACCTTGCACAAAATCCATCCACACACCACATTCACTAGTATACATAGCGTATAAGAGATTACATTATATCCTCATCGTAAAACATATCGAAATTAATCATATAGAAGGGCAGAACAGCTTGCTGTTCTGCTCAGATGAACTTAGCGGCAAGCTATGGCTGCTAATTTAATGTTAGCGGCATAATCGATGGACGCTAAGCATGATCTTAGCGGCAAGGGATATTGCCGTTAAGGTCAGGTCTGTGCAAAACACAGACCGAGCTCCAAAGATGGTGTGAATTTGGGGGTCTAGGACATGAGGGAAAATACATAAAAATGGTAAACCATCCTAGACACATACATGAACACTATGGGTAGGGTACTTGCCTTTTAGGTACACTCCAAAGGGATCAAAAGGCTTGGTGAAGCTCTCCTTGGGCTGTCCCAAGAAGTTCCCAACCAGCCTCCAAGATGGCCTTCCTCCGGGTTCTTGAGCAAGCTCCAGTGCAATCCGAGGTCGGGGATGCCTTCCTTGATGATCCAGCAAGCTCCTTGATGCAGCAGGTGGCCGGATCAAGCTTCAGAACTTCAGATTTCGGGTTGCAAAGGTGAGGGTTTCTCACAGAAAATAGGGTTTCACTCCTTTCTCTTCTTCCTCTCTTGCAAAGGGGTAAAGAGAAGGCTTAGGGTTGTGAAAATGGCTTTGTATATAGCCAAAGACCTCTTACCCACGCAGGAGGTGATGTGATACCCCTTTCAGACCGTTGGGGACAGCTCCTCAATGGTTGGGGTGGCTTGCTTCCAGAATTTCGGGTCTGCAACGCATGCAGGTCAGAGAGATTGGCGTCCACATCGCTGGACGCTGGACTTAGTGTTGGCGTCCACATGGTTGACGCCGACACAACATCGACGTCTACTGATATTGACGCCAATCTGGCCTTCGGCCAGAACTCTAAAACATGCAGAAACCATGCACATCTCACGCCTATATACATGCCATATGTATGTATTAACATGTACACACTACCATCATACAATACATACATTATTTATACCTAATTTATACACATACACACATAAGTATACTAATTAATACATACGTAGATACATACATACATACACAACATGAATTATTCACATGCAATTCAATAATGTTACAAAATTCGAGGGCCTTACACCCTCTCCCCCTTAAAAGAAACTTCGTCCTCGAAGTTAGAACGACGCTACTCAAACAAAAGGGGATACTTCTTCTTCATCGCATCCTCAAGCTCCCAAGTAGCCTCCTCTCGCGAGAAGTTCCGCCAGAGAACTTTCACCGACGCAATACTCTTGTTCCGGAGATGCTGAACCTTCCGGTCAAGAATAGCTACTGGTTGCTCGACATACGACAGATCTGGCTGAATCTCCACTGGCTCATGACAATCACATGAGACGGATCTCGGACATACTTCTGAGCATCGAAACGTGGAACACAGGATGAACACTAGCCAAAGCTGGGGGTAAGGCTAGCTCATATGCCACGCTGCCCAAACGTCTGAGAATCTCATATGGGCCAATGAATCTAGGGCTCAACTTACTATGCCTGCCAAATCTGACAACACCTCGAGTAGGCGATATCTTCAAGAAGACATGATCGCCAACCTCGAACTCAAGATCCTTCCTCCTGTTGTCGGCATAACTCTTCTGCCTATCCTGTGCCGCAACAAGCCTCTTTCTGATAAGCTGGACCTTATCCGAAGTCTCCTGAACTAACTCCGACCGATCAACTGCCTATCACCAGTCTCCTCCCAACATAAAGGAGATCTGCAGGCCTACCATACAACGCCTCGAATGGAGCCATACCAATACTTGCATGAAAGCTGTTGTTGTATGCGAACTCCACTAGAGGTAGATGACGCTCCCAATCATCCTTCCAATCCAAAACACACGCTCTCAACATATCCTCGAGCGTCTGGATAGTCCTCTCGGACTGTCCATCAGTCTGGGGATGAAACGCCGAACTGAGCTTTAGCTCCGAACCTAAAGCATCCTGAAGACCCTTCCACAACCTCGAAGTAAATCTCGGATCTCGATCCGAAATGATCGACTTCGGCACACCATGCAATCTAATGATACTACTAACATACAATCTAGCTAAACTCTCTACTGACTGCTTCTTCTTCATAGGCAAGAAATGAGCAGTCTTCGAGAATCTATCTACAACTACCCAAATCGAGTCATTGCCCCTTCTAGATCGAGGCAAACCCGAAACAAAGTCCATAGTGACAGCTTCCCACTTCCACACTGGGATGTCCATCCTTTGCATAAGGTCGGATGGTCGCTGTCGCTCGGCCTTCACTTGCTGGCATACTAAACACCGGGATACATAATCCACTACGTCCCTCTTCATACCGGACCACCAAAATGATCTCTTCAGATCTGATACATCTTAGTGTTACCTGGATGAATAGAGAATCGCGATCTATGAGCCTCCGCTAACACATGCTCACGGACATCTACTAAATCGGGGACACAAACACGGTGCTGAAATCTAATCACACCGTCCTCATCACGAGCAATGCCTGCCTTGCCCACTAACTCTAAGAGTCTAGGGTCGGCTCCCTGTTGCTCGATCACCTCATCCAAAATCGAGGACCTAAGAGATAACTGAGCTACAAAAGCCTAGCATAGCGATGGCTCTAACTCAGTCAACGCGCAAGCCGCATCTTCCAACATCTTCCAATCCTGCTGGAGAGATGGCCTCTTTCTACTCAAGCATCCGCTACAACATTCGCCTTTCCAGGGTGATACTGAAGGTCGAAGTCATAGTCCTTCAAGAACTCAATCCATCTCCTCTGCCTCAGGTTTAATTCCTTTTGGAGAAAAGATACTTTAAGCTCTTGTGGTCGGTAAACACCTCAAATCTGACACCATAAAGATAGTGCCTCCAGATCTTTAGTGCATGAACCACTGCTGCGAGCTCCAAGTCATGAGTCGGATAGTTCTTCTCATGCTCCTTCAACTGACGAGAAGCATAAGCCACTACCCTTTCCTGCTGCATGAGCACACAGCCTAAACCAATCCGAGACGCATCCGTGTAGATAGCAAAACCCTCTACACCGCTCGATAAGACTAACACCGGGGCTGTCGTGAGCTTAGTCTTCAATAATTGAAAACTACTCTCACACTTCTCGGACCAAACAAACTTCACTCCCTTTCTGGTAAGCTGAGTCAAAGGGGCGGCGATGGATGAAAATCCCTCAATAAATCGCCGATAGTAACCAGCTAAACCAATAAAACTACGAATCTCCGAAGGGGTCTTGGGAACCTCCCAATCCATAATTGCCTGGACCTTTGCCGGATCAACTGCTACACCAGCGCCGGAGATCACATGCCCGAGGAAATGAACCTCGCGCAACCAAAAATCGCACTTGCTGAACTTAGCGTACAGCTTGTACTCACGAAGAACCTCTAACACTATCCTCAAATGCTGACGGTGTGTGGCCTCGTCCGAGGAGTAAACCAGCACATCATCAATAAACACCACGACAAAGCTATCTAAATAAGGCCTAAACACCCTGTTCATGAGATCCATGAACGCTGCAGGGGCATTGGTCAATCCGAAAGGAAGGACCAAAAACTCATAATGTCCATAACGGGTTCTAAACGCCGTCTTGGACACATCCTCACTCCGAATCCTCAACTGATGATAACCAGATCGCAAGTCAATCTTAGAAAAGACTGATGCATCTCGCAACTGGTCAAACAAATCATCAATACGAGGTAAGGGATACTGTTCTTCACAGTCACTTGGTTCAACTTTCTGTAGTCAATGCATAACCTAAGTGACCCGTCTTTCTTCTTGACGAACAATACAGGTGCGCCCCAAGGGGAAACACTAGGCGAATAAATCCCTTATCTAGAACTCTTGCAACTGCCTCCTCAACTCGGCTAACTCCGCAGGTGCCATCCGATATGGAGCCTTCGAGATAGGAGAGGTGCCTGGAAGCAACTCTATGGTAAACTCTATCTCTCTATCCGGTGGCAAACCAGACAAATCATCAGGAAAAATGTCTGGAAAATCTGCACTACCTCAATCTCTGCAAGAGTAGGTGACTCATCAGCCTCTGGCACTAGTACCACGCTGGCAAGAAAAGCGTCACAACCCTTGTTCACCATGCGCATCGCCTTCATGGCAGAGATGACTAACTTTCCCACCAAGTTCCTTGGCAAGGGATGAGAGAACTCGTCCTCACCAGGAATGCGGAAAACAATCCTCTTCCGGCGACAATCCACTAACGCATAGTGCTCCTCTAGCCAATCCAGACCAAGAATAGCATCATAGTCCTTCATCTTTAGCAAGAAGAAACACCCATCTAGGATTCTATCCTCAATGCACACAGGTAACGACGGAATGCACTTCCTAGTCGATACCGTACCCGCAGGGGTGTGCACAGACAAAGGGACCTCTAAATCCTCAGACTCTATGCCTGACTCTAGGGCTAACTGCCTAGCGAACCGCTCGGAAATGAACGAGTGAGTAGCACCCGTATCAAACAAAACCCGAGCGTGCACACCTAAAAGCAAAACCGTACCTTCGGTGACATGCTCCGCCTGCTCGGCGTCCTCGCGAGCTAAAGCAAACACTCGAGCTGGGGCTCGAGGCCTTCCTGGTCTTCCTGTAGCTGGCGCTGCTGCCGCTACTGCTGGGGCTGGCGCTCCGCGCTGGACTCCCTGCTGAAGTCTTGGGCAATCCTTGATCTTGTGGTCGCTGCTTCCGCACTTCAAGCACTTGCCCGTAATCATCCAACATTCGGTACCACCATGTGTCTTCCCACAGTGGGGACACTCTTTCTTCACACCAGGGGAACGTACAGAGGGTACCTGAGAACTGCCGACTGCCACGGATCGCTGCGGTGTCTGGTACACCGCTTTCTTCTTGTCTTGCCGTTGGAATGTCGCTGTTGGCCTCTTCTGCGAAGCTTTCTTTTCTTCCAAGTATTGCTCCATCTCTCCCTCCTGCCTACAAGCAGCACTGAGGGCCTCGTCCAACGTGCGGTGGTCAAATGCCACAAGTCTCGTCCGCAGTGATGGCTTGAGTCCCATCACGAACTTCTTTGTCTTCCTGCGCTCGTCTGCCACGATGTGAGGTGCATATTTAGAGAGTTTAAAAATCTTGCCTCATATTCCAGCACAGTCATGGAGCCTTGAGCCAAAGATAGGAATTCCTGCTCCATCCGATCTTGCACATGCTCGGGGACGAACTTGGCCCGAAAGAGCCTCACGAACTCGTCCCAAGCAACATCAATAGCTCCGTCTCAAACCGGGTACGCAGCAATGAAGCCCACCATACATCAGCTCTTTCCTGCAGTACACCGCTCATAAGCACCATCTAACAAATCTAACTTATCAAACATACAAGCATATAAACTAAAGCATACATGTAGCATGTAGGTGGCCAATGTAACCTTATCCTCATCTGCACACCTGATGGCTCGGAAGATCTTTTCTATCTCCCTCATCCAGCTTTCAACCAACAACGGATCGCTCTCCCCCTTAAAAGAGGGTGGCAGCATCCTCTTGAACTTTCCATGGTAGAAGGTCCACCATGGTCCTGAGCTGGTACTTGAGCCTGCTACATCACAGCAAACAATACATAATCAACACAATATCACATAATTAAATACAACATACTATTAATCCTTTTATTAGTCTAACTGAGCCTCCAACTGAGCCTGGAGTGTTGCCTGGGTATGAGCCTGCGTCTGCATGGCTTGCACCAGACCTTGCATGAATACTCCATAATCCACAGGCGGCGGTGGGGGAAGTACAGGACCTTGCGGTGCCGGGGCCTGCTGCTCCGCCCGCTCGTCACGTCTCGGCTCGTCCTCACGGGCCGGCGCTCCGCCACGTCTACCTCTCGAAGCCATGGCTGTAATAAATTTCAGCCACCATTAGAGCTAGGTTACTAAGTTTTCTAACCATTTTCTTATCTACTTTTCATTCATTATTAATCAATTTTACACATGTGGACATTCCTATGTAGACTTAGCATGTAATGGGGATGATGACTTAGGTATATTCATGTGCAATCTCAACCGGTCGCTCTGATACCAATCTCTGCGACGACCCTCATTATACCGGTACGGTTATACCAACCCACGTCGGTATAGCGAGCGTCATCACAGTGGGACATTTACCCAACAATGACATTCAGCTGAGATACACGTGAATATAAGAACAGAGTATCGGAAGTAAAAGAACCACTGTCTTAATTTCATTCATCATCTACATTTAACATACATGATTCGATAACATTTAGAGAACTAAAAGTCCACATAATTTAAATTGCTGAAAATCAAATACATAGATGTCCATACTTATACATTCTTCCATGATAATGCTAGTACAATGTTCAAATTACATACTATGAAAATCACAAAATGTCACAAGTACTCCAACACTCTAATCTCCGCGCTCGGAGTCGGTCTCCAACGTCTCCTCCACAAGTGTCTCGTCACCAACTACACCTGTACGCCGAAGCAAGTAGTGAGTCTAAAAGACTCCGCAAGTAATTCTACACATACCGCACATGCACATATCATAGTAGGTTCTACATACACATTCATAAGACACAACATGTAGCATGCTTGACATTAAATTTTACAACCTATCATGGTGAATCTACAATTTAAACACATGGACTATGCTTTCAGATTTCCTAAAATAGAATCACCTATCACATGCTTTCTATTCATTCCTCACATAGAAATCTACCTTCAACCAACTAAGACATGAAAGCCATTAACATGAATTTCCGAGCATGCATGAAAGGAAACATACCTAACATGGAATCTACACATTCCTACACATATACGTAACCATTTTACATGTTTAAACTTGCTGGTTTTACATGCTTTAGCAACCATAATCTAACACATGAGAGCTACAACAACGATTTAAATCACAACATGTGAACAATCAAGTATGGAAGTTGTTTATATATGCTTAACAATTATCCCTAGCATGGATTCTAGGCATTTTGCATACATAAACATGATCATAACATAGTAAAGCTACTGTTTCAGCATGATTTCAGATTGTCATAACATGGATTACAAACTCACATCCTCACATTTTGGTTTCACATTTTTACACAATTTCAAATTCGCATATTTCACACTTTACATATGCACTTTTACACATTGTTCACATTCACATTTTTCACATGAACACATACACATTTACGCATTCACATTTAGTGTCGTGACACATAGTCCAAACCACCAAAGAAGGACACAACACATCACATCACATAGACGCCATCTAGGCAATACAATGGCGACTCTTGGACTGCGCAGACCGGGAGAACAAGTCTCCACCCTAACCAGTGGTACTTGTCCACCTCCAGGATTTCCCCCTAATGCCCTTAGGGTCACAACACATTGAACCTTCTCAGGGGGACTTTTTCCTGATACGGTTCCACTGCCCTCTGTGGAAGCAATGTCACAATTGGCACAATTTACACATTACACGTTTTCCGATTTAAGCACTTAGTTTAGCACATGACACTCACATCTCACTCATTCACTCATTCACACACATAGCGCTCTGTTTTCCTTACATGACACTACAATTACAGAAATTTAGTGCTCGAAAAATTTCACTAATCAGGTTGCTATATACAAAATCAAATCATTTTCACAACGACATGCATTAGTTTCACATTTTTACATGGAAAATCCATATTGCATCATATACTAGTCCAAATGACCTGAAATTTTAACCACATGCTAATTTCGGGTTTAGGGTTCTTCATGCAAAATTTCAGATTTTTCTAAGCTAAAAAGAAATTACAGAAAATCTAACATGAATTCCACATGCTATCCGCAATTCGATTTAACATGGAGCTGAACACAAGCACCATTTTAACAACTCACTGTCTGAGCCCTAACAGGCATGGAGCTACAGAATTTATTCCTGAAATTTGTGGGCAATACATGATTTACTGAAGATTTATCATGACCTACGCATGATTTCTATTTCCCAAACAACATTTTCACTAATTCACACAAGCATGGGAAAAATCTCAGAATTTTAGAACAGAGAGTGACTAATACATGCATGACCCATAAAATGTAGGACATTCAGACTCGTCCTAAATCATACAAACAAAGGGTTGACAAGATTTGCAACTCATCATACATGTAATTCCATGGAATAAATAAACTCTATCATTTACCACCTTGCACAAAATCCATCCACACACCACATTCACTAGTATACATAGCGTATAAGAGATTACATTATATCCTCATTGTAAAACATATCGAAATTAATCATATAGAAGGGCAGAACAGCTTGCTGTTCTGCTCAGATGAACTTAGCGGCAAGCTATGGCCGCTAATTAATGTTAGTGGCATAATCGCTAGACGCTAAGCATGATCTTAGCGGCAAGGGATATTACCGTTAAGGTCAGGTCTGTGCAAAACACAGACCCGAGCTCCAAAGATGGGGTGAATTTAGGGGTCTAGGACACGAGGGAAAATACATAAAAATGGTAGAACCATCCTAGACACATACATGAACACTATGGGTAGGGTACTTGCCTTTTAGGTACACTCCAAAGGGATCAAAAGGCTTGGTGAAGCTCTCCTTGGGCTGTCCCAAGAAGTTCCCAACCAGCCTCCAAGATGGCCTTCCTCCGGGTTCTTGAGCAAGCTCCAGTGCAATCTGAGGTCGGGGATGCCTTCCTTGATGATCCAGCAAGCTCCTTGATGCAGCAGGTGGCCGGATCAAGCTTCAGAACTTCAGATTTCAGGTTGCAAAGTTGAGGGTTTCTCACAGAAAATAGGGTTTCACTTCTTTCTCTTCTTCCTCTCTTGCAAAGGGGTAAAGAGAAGGCTTAGGGTTGTGAAAATGGCTTTGTATATAGCCAAAGACCTCTCACCCACGCAGGAGGTGATGTGATACCCCTTTCAGACCGTTGGGGACAGCTCCCCAATGGTTGGGGTGGCTTGTTTCCAGAATTTCGGGTCTGCAACGCATGCAGGTCAGAGAGATTGGCGTCAACATCGCTGGACGCTGGACTTAGTGTTGGCGTCCACATGGTTGACGCCAACACAACATCGACGTCTACTGATATTGACGCCAATCCAGGCCTTCGGCCAGAACTCTAAAACATGCAGAAACCATGCACATCTCACACCTATATACATGCCATATGTATGTATTAACATGTACACACTACCATCATACAATACATACATTATTTATACCTAATTTATACACATACACACATAAGTATACTAATTAATACATACGTAGATACATACATACATACTCAACATGAATTATTCACATGCAATTCAATAATGTAACAAAATTCGAGGGCCTTACATTAAGTTCCAACATAACCGATTAACTTTTGCACATAATTGACTAACAACTTTCCCTTCACATAGCAATTGTACCAGATCGTGATCGATTAACTTTCAGACAATCGATTAGCAGATGCCCATAATCGATTAAGGCATCAACCCACTGACCATATAATTGATTAGCATGTGTGCATAATCGATAAAGGCATGCCACCATCTGATCACATAATCGATTAACTTACCTATAATCAATTAACAGTTGTCACTACACATTCAACCATCGAATCACATAGTCAATTAACTTTGATTAATAGTCGCCCATAATCGATTAAGGCCTATTGCCCACCAACCACATAATCATTTAACTTATTCATAATCGATTAACAGTTGTCCCTGCTTCCACCATTTGATCATGAATATGCTAGTTCCATTTAATCGATTCACAACTTTAATGAATGAATCATCTATATATGGGCCAAGACGGAAAGGGAAGGTATAAAGGGGAAGATTACAAGGAAATCCTCTTCCTTTAACCCATAAGGACCATGCATTAAAAGTTCCTCCTCATATTACATAGCACATGATCTTGATAAGTTTAAAATTATTCTAAAAGCACCCACAATGTCGTTAAAGTTCAAATAAATTCCAAGAGTGTAGGAAGCTATGTACATAAATTCATCAAATATCATCAATTTCATAGTATTAATGGAGACTAAGTTTGTATCATATTATGTAAAAAGGGGCAAGGTAAGCATATCGATCGGTAACACAAACAATTGGTTAATTGCAACGACCAAGCTTAATGAAGAACTTAGAGAGAAACACCTTATCCCTCTTGGAAAGTCTACATCTCCAAAACTTAGACTCCATGCATGATCTAAAATTAGAAAGAATATGGAGCAAAATATGAACTTTCTCCTGACATTTTTCCTAGAAAATTCTACAGCATGTTTCTTTCCAAATCCACCAAATGGCACCCCCAAAACATATTTTAACCATACGAGAGGTAACACCTTCTTTGAGGAAGTTTTGGCTCGAGTTCTTAAATGCCTGGATAATGTTAGTAGTTGGATTCTTGAAGAGGTCAAAATGAAGGAGAATTTGCTTCCAAATCCAACAAGAAAAGGAACATCTAAAGAAGAGGTGGTTAGTGCTTTCCTCAGCTTGAAGGCAAAGAGCATAGTAATCAGCTAAGGTAAAACCTTTTAGCTAAGGTAAAACCTTTCTTCTTAATATTGTTCAAAGTAGTCTCTTCAACAGGCTTGCCAATGACAAAGAGAGCATCTTTTGAAAGTTGGTCTATCCCAAATCCAATCATGGCCTATCATCTTGGTTTGTGTCTACCTGATATGGGTCCAAGCCGAGTCAAGGGTGTTTTACCATTGTTGTGATTCTATTTAATATGGCCAACCCCATTCCCAACAATGTAAATATTACAAATTAGGGGCCAAAGGTCAATCATGTCAGGAGAGGTAGGGGTAGAGAGGTGCCACTGACCAAGCAGAATAAGAGATCCAGTTATCATACCCTTGGGAGCAGCAAGATCCAACTTCATCGATTGTCCTTGATTCCCCAAACCCAAGTCACGAGGAAATCACAGTTTGATAGTGTTTTCAACTTGGATTTACACATGGATGAAACCCCAATAAATTGACCTAAACACCACTAGAGTAGTTGCACTAATAATATAGCATGAAAATATGGCTAACTACCTGGAAGAAAAAGAAAGAAAATGGGAGAAGGTATCTAACTTGAAAATGCAGTCACACATGCAACCGCATCAAGAATGCAGTCGCTACCTCAACTACATTTAGGTCGCGGTCGTTTCCCCAACTGTGTTCATGCTCTCAATCTGAGAGATGTTTATTCTTCCTTTCTCACTCTCTGGCCACCTAGAGGGCAGGGGTCTCGTGCTGTGTGCTTGATATAAGGTTGCCAAAACACATAAAACAAAACAAAACCTTGCTAGAAATGAATTTGTGTCGTAATCCGACACTATTGAAAGATTAAATGTGAATATAAGGGAAATCATAGTTTGAAAACCCTTGTTTGGGTAAAAGTAACGAGATGTGATGTTATGAGAAATGTTTTGGATGAGACAAAAGGGAAGAGACTGTTAGAACAAAAAAAAGAAGAATAAATCAAATCAAGAGAACCAAAAGCCCTATTTGAGGTACTTCCTATTCATGGTTGAAGGTGAGGACATGGGAAAGAAAGTTGACGAAGACTTGAGATCAGTCGGCCTCTCCTTCCTCTTACAAATCAGGATGTATGATTGTGTCTATAGAGGATATAGGAGAGAGAGAAATAGGGAGAAATCAGAATGATGTAGACAAAGCAAGCATCCTTTTGGGTTTAGGACGATGTGGATGGACAAGGATGAGCACAAAGAGATCTCCCACAGCTACCGACAACCTCCTCCCTTTGTCTTAGAACCCTACAACATGGATTTATAGATGTAAGGTTTAAAATTTTAGTTCCAAGAAGAGTTCTGGTTTGCCCTAGGGTTCAAGGGTGTTAGTTCATTTGAAAGACTTGAGGAATTATATGAGATAAAGATGAAGAGTCTTAGGATTTTTCTCCGATTTTAAAACATCTCAAAATGATGGATTATCGAAGACTTGGTGAAGAGATATGTGACGGACCAAGCCATTCAAACCCGCTAACCCATTAGCAAGCCTGAATCGAGTCCGCCTCCCGCGAACGGGCCGAAGCCTCGCAAGGGATATCGAACCACGAGTCCAAAGAAATATAAAGGAATTAACTCAAACATTCACAAGATCTGTCAATCTCACAAATATTTACATGAATGTACATAGTCATAGCACAACTGTAGCCAAACTACAACAGAACCTGGGGCATACCCCGAGGTGTACAACAGTAAAGTAGAATTACACTGCTGGTGGTGCAGACCCTCCACTGGACGATGGACGTGAAATCTCCGGATCTCCCTCACCTGGTAGGTGGTAGGGGTGAGCCTCACGTGTCACTGGCTCAGTAGGGAAACTCCCTAAAAACCAAGCAAACCAACACAAGTAGCAAAGCAGGAAATGCTACTCTAACAGTTTATAACAATATTAAGCAGGATGTAAAACTGTAAATATAGCTTACCATTTGCCGCTTAACAGGAACAACTTAATTAAATAAACGGCAACACCAAACAAGTGTACGAGCTACTGTAGGAAAACGCCACACTCGAGCCACGTCAACTGGTTCGCGACACCAGTAACTGACCCGGACAAACCACACAGGACCACCTCTCAGTCTCGCAGCCACGGACGAAAGGTCCAGCTGCCGCTCCACTAAACAAGTACAAGAACTGTGGAGTCCAACTAAACCACCACAACCTGCAAGTCACACACCTCGCAGGCCCATGCATGGCACCTTTAGGGACTCTGGCCTGAGCTCCCTAAAGTGAGACACTGGAAAACATGACTAGCTGGGGTCCAGTACGTCTACTGGTGTCCGTATCCCCCAACTACGAGCGCGCTACAAGCGACAACACAACTAACTCTCTAGTCGTTGTCCCACTGCCGTCTTTCCCTCAGCCGGACGTACTACTCAACACTAGAGTGAGGGTGTCCAGGAAGACGACAAGACCTCGTCGGTATCTAGTACCGGGACAAGCCCCGAGCACTCACGTGCATGGCTCACACAAAACCTGGGGCTCCCAACTGAAGAGGTATCCACGGAAGGCGTCAAACTACACACTACGTACACATAAACCACGTACGCAATGCTCAAGCCACGTGAAACCTTCTCGTAAATCGCGTGAACAACAAGTAAACTACACACCACACGCTCCTCGAGCGACAAGAGTGCCAATGCACCTCTTTCCATCACCATATACATGAACTGTACTAAACAGATAATTCTACACCAACATTTATACTTGAAAGACAACATTCGGCTATTGTTGTCGGCGGCGCGATAGACCGCCTTCAGAACGCGACGGTTCAGGGTGTCGCGACCTGGTCGCGACTCCCACAGCGACCGCGACAGCTGGTGCGATCCCTGTCTTGAACCCTTCAATCCAATCACCCCAATCACCATATAATCATTAGTTCACAATCCGTTTTCATGCTTTAATGTGTTCCTACACATGCTATCTATGTTTTAGAAAGCAGAAAACACATTAACCACCTCACACGAGAATCTCACGGATCAAACTCAGGAAATCTCCCTACCTTCGCGAAGAACGCGAAGATTGAAGCTCGTACGAGGTTCCCTCCACTCCAAGCAACGTCCTCGCGGTGGAAGCTCGTCGAACCAAGCTCTAGCAAGTCAAATCGCCAAGAAATCTCCACAGCAAATCCCCCTGGCCGAGCAGAGCTTTCACCAGCTCTGTTCTGCTAGGGTTACTTAAAAACATAACGCAGTTAAAAACGCGACGCTCTTCATGACCGCGACCTAAACGCGACACTCTAGGCTGTCGCGATAAGCCTGCTAACGTCACCCGAGCTCCCAGCCTGCGACACGCGGCAGACATGCATACGTTCACTTAAACCGGCGGTGACATGAACGCGACGCCACGGTCTGTCGCGATCATAACGCGACGCCCCTCACTGTCGCGATCAAATCGCGACCCTCATATCGACCGCGTTAAAAACCGAGAAACAGAGAACACTTTGGGCAAAACCTCAAAACCTGCAGGATCACCTGCTACACACCTGTCATCGGCCATACACTGGCCTCCACGACCACACAAGAACGATCCGAACGGTCGGAACGTTACATTACTATCACCTAAAAAGAAATTTCGTCCTCGAAATTAAAATCAAGAGCCAATTATCACAATTCTAATTTAATTAACATGATACTATCACCTAAAAAGAACAAAAACTTACTCAAACAAATATGGATACGCCTTTCTCATTTCTTCTGCCAATTCCCACGTATCTTCACCACCTTGTCTATTCTCCCATCTAACCTTTACCAACTCAATTACCTTATTTCTGAGTTTTTGAGTTCTATGGCCTGAAATTTGCACTGGATACTCAGGCATTGACATATCCGACTTCAAATCATCCCTTTGATAGCTGACAACTTGGGATGGGTCCTTGATATATTTCCTTAACATTGAGACATGGAAAACATCATGCGCATCCGTGAAATCTGCTGGTAAGTCCAATCTATAGGCTGTTTCACCCAGTCTTTCCTTGATTTGAAACGGTCCAACATATCTTGGACTCAATTTACCTTTCTTACTGAATCTCAGTACACCTTTAGTGGAGATACTTTTAAAAATACATAATCACCTACTTCAAATTGTAATGGTCTGCGTCTATCATCTGCATAACTCTTTTGGCGACTCTGAGCTGTTTTCAATTTTCTTGGATGAATCTCACTGTTTCTGCACATTGACGAACTAATTCTGGGCCCAAAACTTGCCTTTCACCTACTTCATGCCAATTTAACGGTGATCTACACGGTCTACCATACAATGCTTCATAAGGTGCCATTTCAATACTTGAATGGTAACTGTTATTATATGCAAACTCCACTAGACCCAAATGACGCTCCCAAATGCCTCCCCATACAAGACAGCAAGCTCTCAACATATCTTCAATAGTCTGAATTGTTCTTTCCGTCTGCCCATCTGTTTGTGGATGATATGCTGAACTATATCTTAACTCTGTGCCGACAACTCTTTGTAAACTCCTCCAAAAACCTGAAGTGAATCGAGGATCTCGATCTGAAACTATAGTAACTGGTATTCCATGCAAAGGCACAATCCTTTCCAAATACAATTTAGCTAATCTATCAACTGACCAAGTCATACTAACTGGTAGTAATCTGCAAACCTTGGTCAATCTATCCACAAAAACCCATATTGCATTATGACCTGATGAACTGGGCAAACCAACTATGAAATCCATTGCTATATCATCCCACTTCCACTGCGGAATGGGTAATGGTTGCAACAATCCTCCTGGTTTCTGATGCTCTGCTTTTATTTGTGACATACTGCACATCTGGTTATAAATTCTGCAATTTCTTTCTTCATATTTGGCCACCAAAAATGCTTTTTCATATCTTGATACATTTTTGTGCTACCTGGATGAATAGTGTACCTTGATCTGTGAGCTTCCTCCAAAACTTTCTGTCTAACTTCTGCATCTTCTGGGACATACAATCTTCCTTTCAATCTAGCCACATTATCACGCCCCAAATTCACTTCATCCATTCTAAGAATGTCCGCTAAATTAGCATCAGCTCTCTGTGCCTCTACTATCTGCCAGTAAAGAGAAGACTCTACTGCATTAGTTGCTAGTATTGCTCTACGCTGACTGCTTGGCACATATAAGGAATTCTCTGTCACATTCTCATAAAGTTTCCATTCTCTGATCATAAGTTGATTCATAACCACTTTTTGCTCAATGCATCTGCCACCACATTTGCTCTGCCTGGGTGATATGCCAAATTGAAATCATAATCCTTTAGATATTCCATCCATCTGCGCTGCCTTAGATTCAAATCTTTCTGAGAGAAAATATACTTCAAACTCTTATGATCAGTGAAAATTTCAAATCTTTCACCATACAAATAATGCCGCCACATTTTCAATGCAAAGACAACCGCCGCCAGTTCTAAATCATGAGTTGGGTAGTTCTCCTCATGCTTTTTCAATTGCCTGGAAGCATAAGCAATTACTTTGCTATGCTGCATCAACACTGCACCCAAACCTCTCTTGGATGCATCTGTATATAGAACAAATCCACCACTTCCCGATGGAATCTCTAAAACTGGTGCTGATGTCAACCTTTTCTTCAACTCTGCAAAACTGCGTCTACACTCCGAAGACCACACAAAAGGAACACCTTTCCTTGTTAACCTCGTCATTGGTGCTGCTATCTTGAAAAGTCTTGGATAAATCTTCTGTAATAGCCTGCCAAACCAAGAAAACTTCTAATCTCAAACACTGACCTCGGCTCTTCCCATTTCATTACTGCCTCAACTTTAGCTGGATCCACTGCAATACCTCACCTGATATCACATGACCCAAGAACTGAATCTCTTCAACCAAAATTCACATTTATTAAACTTAGCAAATAACTGATGGTCTCTTAATATCTGCAAAGTAATTCGCAAATGATCTGCATGCTCTCTTTCTGATGCTGAATAGACTAGTATATCATCAATAAAAACCACTATGAACTGATCCAAATATTGATGAAATATTTTATTCATTAAATTCATAAATGCTGCAGGTGCATTTGTCAATCCAAAAGGCATCACAACAAACTCATAATGCCCATACCTGGTCCGAAAAGCTGACTTCTCTATATCCTCTTCTCTGATCCGCAATTGATGATATCCCGACCTCAAATCTATCTTGGAAAACACTTTAGCTGATTGCAATTGATCAAACAAATCATCAATCCTAGGAAGTGGATATTTATTCTTAATTGTAACTTTATTCAGCTGCCTGTAGTCTATACACATTCTTAGACTACCATCTTTCTTTCTAACAAATAACACTGGCGCTCCCCAAGGTGATTGACTAGGCCTGATAAAACCTTTTTCCAACAATTCCTGCAATTGCTTCTTCAATTCCTTTAATTCTGCTGGAGCCATTCTATATGGTGCCTTAGAAATAGGTAAACTGCCTGGTTGCAATTCCACTTCTCTATGCGGAGCTAAACCTGGCAACTCATTTGGGAACACATCTGCAAATTCTCTAACCACTGGTACTAAATCTACAGACTTATCAGATTCAACTAGGCTAACAGAGGCAAGATACGCTACACATCCCGCATTAATTAACTTTCTAGCTCTAAGTGCAGAAATAATGAATTTGGGAGTGTAAAAAGGCATACCTTGAAATTCAAACACTTCGCCACCAGGCCTGCTAAATCTGACTTTCTTCTTTCTACAATCAACCATTGCCCCGTAGGCCTCTAACCAATCCATTCCCAAAATCACATCATATTCTTTCAATGTTAAAGCATATAATGTTGCAGGCATTTGATTTCCATGAATCACTATTGGAACATCTTTTAGAAAGCAAGAAGTCAACAAATATCCTCCTGAGGGAATTTCCACTACCAACTCACAAGATTTCTCTTCTAAAGGATGTACCAAACTATCCAGAAAATCTTCGGAAATAAATGAATGAGAAGCACCCGGATCAATTAATACTTTAGCAGTGAAATCAAAGATAGGTAGAATACCTTCAACAAGATTGGATGCTTCCGCTTGAGCTCTAGTAATAGCCATTACTCGACCCCGTCCTCCTCTTTGATATGGTGAACCTCTACCCTGCTCTGCTGACCGCTGAAAGGCTGCTGCTGCTGCGGTTGAATACCTCTACCATAAGTCTGCTCTCGAGGATATGGACAATCTCTTGCTAAATGTCCTGGCTGACCACAATTATAACATCGGAAAGATGGAGATGCCGATGACTGCCCTGCCGAACTCTGCTGGGATCCTTCCAGAACAGGTGGCCTATAACCACGACCCTGCTGAAAACCTCCCTGCGGAAAACCCTGCTGCCTGCCTCTACCTCGGCCTCCCTGGAAGAATTTCTTAATTTGCTTACGCCATTTTCCTATTCCAGATGATGAAGAAGCTCCAGAAGGTACTTTTCCTTTACTACTTCCTCCTGACGGTTGCGGATATCGAAAGCTACTTGAGCCCAATCCACCTGCCTGAGACTGCCCTTGCCTAGCCCGAACAGTCCTCTCAAGTACTGCTGCTCGCTGAGCTGCCTCTTCCACTGTTCTACACATCAATGGAATTACTGCATCTTGCAATTCCGGCCTCAGACCTCGAATAAAGTATTCTACCATCATTGTGTTATCTGTCACAACATATGGGGCATACCTACTCAAAGGCTATAAATCTCATCTGATATTCAAGCACCGAAAGGTTCCCTGCTGAAATGTCCTGAATTGCTCTCTCTTCATTTGCTGAATTTGCATTGGGAAGAAGGAATCATTAAAAACTGTCAAGAATTCCGACCATGGGATAGTATCCTCCTCCCTACCTGTAAAGACTGTCTGCATCTTCAGCCGCCACCACTCCTGCGCAAACCCTCGTAACTGGTATGCTGCAAGTAATACTCTATCTTCCTGGGGACACCTCATTATTGTAAAAACCCTTTCAATCTCATGTATCCAGTGTTCCGCTGTATCCGGGTTGGGGCCTCCCGAATATGTAGGGGGTTGCAATCTCAAAAATTGCTCCACAAGCATTGTAATCCCCTCTCTATTAACTGGTCTTACTGGAACTGCCGGTTGCACAGGTACTACAGGAGGTACCTCTACTCTGGGTGGGGGTGGAACTGGAGCTATAGGTACAGCCTCCTCCGGTAATGGTGGTACTACTGCCGCTGGTTGCACCGGTGGTTGCTGATCCAATCTTACTCGAATTTCTGTTAAACTTTCCCAAATTCTTTCTATCATCCTCTGGGTAGGATCCCCTCCTGATCCTTCTCCATCACCTCCTACATCTCTCCTTTCGGCCATTATTAAACCTACACAAATATTATTCCAACAACACAATACACAAGAAATCAATACAAAATCAGGGTCACTACCAGCAATGAGTTACAGTAGAGACATGACTATGTATTTCCAATTCCTTTATATTCTTACGGACTTCTGCTCTGATACCAACTGTGACGGACCAAGCCATTCAGACCCGCTAACCCATTAGCAAGCCTGAATCGAGTCCGCCTCCCGCGAACGGGCCGAAGCCTCGCAAGGGATATCGAACCACGAGTCCAAAGAAATATAAAGGAATCAACTCAAACATTCATAAGATCTGTCAATCTCACAAATATTTACATGAATGTACATAGTCATAGCACAACTGTAGCCAAACTACAACAGAACCTGGGGCATACCCCGAGGTGTACAACAGTAAAGTAGAATTACACTGCTGGTGGTGCAGACCCTCCACTGGACGATGGACGCGAAATCTCCGGATCTCCCTCACCTGGTAGGAGGTAGGGGTGAGCCTCACGTGTCACTGGCTCAGTAGGGAAACTCCCTAAAAACCAAGCAAACCAACACAAGTAGCAAAGCAGGAAATGCTACTCTAACAGTTTATAACAATATTAAGCAGGATGTAAAACTGTAAATATAGCTTACCATTTGCCGCTTAACAGGAACAACTTAATTAAATAAACGGCAACACCAAACAAGTGTACGAGCTACTGTAGGAAAACGCCACACTCGAGCCACGTCAACTGGTTCGCGACACCAGTAACTGACCCGGACAAACCACACAGGACCACCTCTCAGTCTCGCAGCCACGGACGAAAGGTCCAGCTGCCGCTCCACTAAACAAGTACAAGAACTGTGGAGTCCAACTAAACCACCACAACCTGCAAGTCACACACCTCGCAGGCCCATGCCTGGCACCTTTAGGGACTCTGGCCTGAGCTCCCTAAAGTGAGACACTGGAAAACAGGACTAGCTGGGGTCCAGTACGTCTACTGGTGTCCGTCTCCCCCAACTACGAGCGCGCTACAAGCGACAACACAACTAACTCTCTAGTCGCTGTCCCACTGCCGTCTTTCCCTCAGCCGGACGTACTACTCAACACTAGAGTGAGGGTGTCCAGGAAGACGACAAGACCTCGTCGGTATCTAGTACCGGGACAAGCCCCGAGCACTCACGTGCCTGGCTCACACAAAACCTGGGGCTCCCAACTGAAGAGGTATCCACGGAAGGCGTCAAACTACACACTACGTACACATAAACCACGTACGCAATGCTCAAGCCACGTGAAACCTTCTCGTAAATCGCGTGAACAACAAGTAAACTACACACCACACGCTCCTCGAGCGACAAGAGTGCCAATGCACCTCTTTCCATCACCATATACATGAACTGTACTAAACAGATAATTCTACACCAACATTTATACTTGAAAGGCAACATTCGGCTATTGTTGTGGCGGCGCAATAGACCGCCTTCAGAACGCGACGGTTCAGGGTGTCGCGACCTGGTCGCGACTCCCACAGCGACCACGACAGCTGGTGCGATCCCTGTCTTGAACCCTTCAATCCAATCACCCCAATCACCATATAATCATTAGTTCACAATCCGTTTTCATGCTTTAATGTGTTCCTACACATGCTATCTATGTTTTAGAAAGCAGAAAACACATTAACCACCTCACACGAGAATCTCACGGATCAAACTCAGGAAATTTCCCTACCTTCGCGAAGAACGCGAAGATTGAAGCTCGTACGAGGTTCCCTCCACTCCAAGCAACGTCCTCGCGGTGGAAGCTCGTCGAACCAAGCTCTAGCAAGTCAAATCGCCAAGAAATCTCCACAGCAAATCCCCCTGGCCGAGCAGAGCTTTCACCAGCTCTGTTCTGCTAGGGTTACTTAAAAACATAATGCAGTTAAAAACGCGACGCTCTTCATGACCGCGACCTAAACGCGACACTCTAGGCTGTCGCGATAAGCCTGCTAACGTCACCCGAGCTCCCAGCCTGCGACACGCGGCAGACATGCATACGTTCACTTAAACCGGCGGTGACATGAACGCGACGCCACGGTCTGCCGCGATCATAACGCGACTCCCCTCACTGTCGCGATCAAATCGCGACCCTCATATTGACCGCGTTAAAAACCGAGAAACAGAGAACACTTTGGGCAAAACCTCAAAACCTGCAGGATCACCTGCTACACACCTGTCATCGGCCATACACTGGCCTCCACGACCACACAAGAACGATCCGAACGGTCGGAACGTTACAAGATATGACCTGCTTGGGCTCTACGTGAGAAAAGCCAAAAGTTGGTCTATTACCTAACTGCATTCAAGACATAGCAGTGCGATATGCTGCATTTAAGATTTAAGTTTCTGAACGTGACAGGGGACTAGATCGTGTTCATATTAGGAGTGCATGAAGGTTTCAATAATCCGTTATATTATATTCTACATTAATTTTATTTCAAAATAGTTTTATAATAGATATTTCTTTTATATCTATCCTCTTATAATAAAATACAGTCTTACGTGCTGCTATGTGACAGCATCAAGATGATTTTTTCCCACAAAAAAAATATCTTCCTACTCTCTCTCTCCTATTAAACTTTGCCCATATATCTAAGCATTTTAAAAAACTTTCAACCTCGCTCTCACCCTTCTTAAAACAATAAAAAATTAATCTAACTTCTTTTCCTTTCTTTCTTTCCCATTAAATTATTCTAATAAATATCTCATTATTCTTAAAAATTTACATCTTTATTCAAAAACTAATCTCATTTTAAATAATAAAAAATATTAATATATATTTATTCAAATCTAATAATTTTCCGTGGAGGACATAGAGCTAGTTACTATATATATAACATACCAAATGGAGCTCCCAAAACCGAACTGCTTGGCTTTCCCGTTCGTGCCCCCTGTTTTCCGCTGCTTCTCGCTGCTTCTCGCATCTCCGGAAGACGACACGCCGTACCAGTCACAGCCCTCCAGCTCCTTCCATGCCGGCAGCTCCGATTCGAGCATTTCCTGGTTCCGTGTCCCCTCCGCCGGACGATCCTCCTCACCACCATTTCGACCACGCGTGAATAACCCTTCTAGGGTTTCTCCTCTACTCCCCCACCCCACACCGGCCCCGGCTCGTCCGAGCTCCACCACTTGATCCTCCGTCCCTCGTCTCCCCCGGCGGTGCGTCCGGCATGAAGCGTTCTTTGCAACGGGACTTCGCGGTCTACGAGTTCAAGGAGGAAGACGAGGCCGTCGAGACGGCATCGGGGAGGTTCACGTCCAGGCTCGGCAAGAGAAGGAACCCTGCCGCCGAGGAATCGGCAATTTCCAAGCATACGTTCCTCAAAGCATGTGAGTCCTTTTATTTCATGTAATCAAGTTCGCCGGATCTCGTGGCGAGATGGGGGGCAGTCGCGATCCAGTTGGTACAGCTGAAAATTTTGTTCGTTTAGGGCGTAGTATGTTGATTCTAGCATCGATATTTCTCGGTCGAATTCTACAAGTTCATTTAGCCATTTTCCGGAAGCAGTGCTTGTTGATACACTTCTGAGCGAATTGCTGTTTCATGGGCCATCTTTTACTAGTTTTCCCAAGCAGAACAAAACGTCATCATGGTACTCTGAACAAGTCCTAGTAGAATGAGAAGACTCCAGAGCTCTGCCAAGCTTATGACGGTTGAAAGATCTGTTGAATTCAAGTTTTCTGGATTCAGTTCGGCAATCAAAATGTGCTGCGTTTCTAGTTTCTAACCCATTATCTTAATCTGTTTTATTACCCTAATATTTCTTATGGGCCCTTGTTGCCTTAGAATGAATACCTCCTTCAGTGATATGTTTTCTCCTTTTTTGGACTAACACAAGCGGTCATTTCACGAGGCAGAAGTTGAATAGTTGAAGGTCGTCTGCACATTATATGCATCAGTTTCACATAAATCAATTGAGCATGGATACCACATTAGAAATTGTTTTCAGAAATCAGTTGGACTTTAGATGTACTACCTTGAATCCATATCGTGCTTGGAACTCCATCTAATATAGGGCTGCAACCGGGCCGGATTTGGAACCGAAAACACAGATTCCGATTCCAATTCCGATAACCGAAATATAGTTCCGATTCCGATAAAATCAGAATGGTTAATTCCGATTCCGTTCCGATAACATTACCGGAACTGAAATTCCGATAAGCTAAGGTGCTTACCATGGTTTTGCCTATTGAGTTTATGGATAATTTATCGGAATAACGATACCGATTCCGATTCCCATAACTTATCGGAATATCCGATACCGATTCCGATAAGCTATATGTATCATTTTTCAATTCCGAAACTGATAATTTTTATCGGAATTGGGTCGGAATATCGGGTTCCGTTTGCAGCCCTAATCTAATACATTTATGTGCATCAGCTTTATGAAGAAAGTTTGGATAGGTTAGGCAATGCATGAGAGAATGAAGCAGGATTTTTTTTGGCATCAGCTGCTATGGGTCAAGTTGCTGGAGACAGGAAGAATTTGGAAGTACCACAAGGGAGACCTGTAGATTCATGGACCAGAAAACAAGTGAATTACCACAAGGGAGACCTGTAGATTCATGGACCAGAAAACAAGTGAATGGACACTCAGGATGAGAATGAGAAGACACAACAGGCTATGGAATGAACTTGCGACATATTTCAAAATTTTGTGCAGCTGTTTACAGAGTCCCTATTACTTGTGGATTGATTTGGTAGGTGGAAGAGAGAAACTTTCTTGAAGTAAGCATACAAAATGCATTGAAAAACCAAACCCAACGGAACTGAAAGGTTTTTGGTTTTACAGCTCAAGCTGAATTGTTTGAAGATATCTTGAACACGGGGGCTACAATACTTGATAAGACTGCAAGTGGTTTGCCCTTAAGCTGGGATGAGCCTGTTTGAACTCCAATCTGGAGGTTTCGAGGTTTGACTTGAACTTAACCAGCCTGTGGTTCAACCTGTAGGCCTGTTTTGATAGTCGACCTAAGGCCTGTTAATGGGGCCTTAGCAGGCTGGATAGGCCTATATAAAGTTTGGTGCTAAAAGGCCAGATACGATAGCATACCCAGCATTAGTCGGCCAATAGATAGGCCTAACAGGCCTGTTACCAAAGTCAGTCTTTTGAGGTGGACTGACTTATCAGGGCAGGTTGGGTTAACCAAGAATATGACTTCTCTAAGGGAGCCACTCTTCTACTGATTGAAACTTATATGTACATTTGATTCTTTTCACCGGACTTTAGATTTATAGTATTCTATTGGATTTATTTGAATTATGAAATTTTTAGATAGACCAAATTACGAGGGATTAGAAAGTTGCTATTTTGATGGAATCACCAAAATTGTGATTTTCTTCTTGGATGGGAGAGTTGACTTTTATTGGTAAGAGATATGATTTTTTTGATATTTTTATTAGATTCAAATAGGGGTACTTCTTTAATCTTTATTTACATGTAAATGAAACAACAAATTATAACATTTACTTAAATGATATAAAATATAAATAAGGTATGAGTTCCATGTCATCTCATGTGAATCATTGAACCCATTCTCATATCTGTCATACATATGTTACACATATCCATGCATATATGCCTTACATATACATATATATGTAATATATACTCATTATATACATATATAATGTATATTATATATATACACACACACATGCAATCGGACCGAATCGATCCGATTCAGAGATTCGACCGAATCGGATCTATTCAGGGTGAATCTGTTTGCCCCGAATCGGCTTTCCAGCAAACCATGATATACACATAGCCTACATTGTTAAAGAGGAGCCCAGAATGGATGCCTTGTGACTAATAATGTCTTGGGCTGTCTTGGTGCCTTGACAACAATGACTTTATGAGGTCATTATACAGCCTAACTGCATAATTTGGGGACCAAATTCTGCTCAATTTACTGTTAAAGGGATTAGACAACATGATGGATGATCATCACATTACACATTGAAGATTCTGGAAGTGTGGAAAGTCAAAGCTCCTCTGAAGGTGAAAAACTTTATGCATGGAAAAATGAATCTGATGGGCTTAGGGATTGCCCTGCACGGGGTTCGGTCTGATCCCAGTTGACCTGTTGGAAGTCCTTGGTCAGCCTGATTTTTTAATTGTTAAATATCTAAAAAAATAAAAAAAAATCAGAAGGGAGGAGGATGCTGGTGAAAAATGCCGAAGAAGAAGAATGAAAAAACCCTCTCCCTTTCCCACTTTTCCTACCCTTCCCCTCTTTATTCCATTTCCTCTTCCCAAAGAAGAAGAAGAAGAAATTCTGAAAAGAAACCTTCCTATTCCCCTGTGCCCCCTTGCCCATGAAGAAATAAGAAAGACACCCCCCCCCCCCCCAAAAGAAAAGAAAGAAAAGAAAAATCCCCATGCAGCCCTACCCCTTCCCTCCTCCCTCCTTTCCCCCTTCCCTAAGAAGAAGTATAAGAAATAAACAAAGATTCCCCCCCCCCCCCCCCCCCATTCTCCATGCCTCCCCCTCCCCAAATTCCCCATGCCCCCCTCCCCCTAAAAGAAAAAAAACATGATGAAGTTTTTTTTTATAAAAAATTTAAGTTTAAAGCCCAGGCCAGATCCAGGTCGATCCTGGCCGATTCTGGGTGATCTGAGCAGAATCGGCTGATCCCAATCTGGATCATCTGATTCTGCCTTCCATGCTCGGCAGTTGTGTTCCTTTATATTTGGAGTAGTTTTTTTTTGCATTTACTTGTGGATATTTGGAGAAGGGAGGCGATCTACCGCAGTAAAGTTGTTTACCTGTTAGTCTGTTTGGTTTTATTCTTTTAAGGTTGAGGAATACTCACCCCTCTTGATTGGATTGTGTCTGTTTAAATAATAAAGTTGGTGGTACAATCCACTCTTTTGGGAGAAACTGTGTCTAAACTAATGCACAAAATAATGTTTACTGTTTCTTTTCAATTCTTCAAAAGTGGAAGATGTGCCATTTCATGTTAGATGCTCTGTCTGAAGCTCGTGTTATGTCTCGAATTCTCATTTTATGTTACGTAAGCCACGGAAATGTTCAAGGTCTCTTCTTGGTTTCATTTCACATTTATACCATTTGTGATATCCATTTTATTCATGGCTTTGATTTGCTTTATGAGGTGCTTTGATGTTATTTTCTGATGTTTGCTCTTTTTGGTTCCATTTCTTGTAGTCGAAAGTAAAATTGTTGCTGAAGATATGACAGGTAAGCAAATGAATACTACTGATTCATGGTGTAGATATTGATGCAAGTGGTAGTAATAATAAATATAATGTTGTCTCCTGCACCATAGGCAAGATGCAGAGGGACTTCTCCACCATAGGGCAGACATGTGTCTTGGATGAATTTTCCACATCATCAGCAAGTTATAATATGCCAGATGTTAAGTCTCAACATATGATTGAATCTCAAGATTTTGTCCCCCCATGTGCCCAAGATCCTAGTCCTATGGTGCCTGATTCTGATGATGACTCTAATTGTGCTATCTCAGATAAGCAGTCCAATGTATTGACTTCCATTAGAGATACATTTCTGTGTATTTTATTCACTGTTGCAACCTTTTGGTATTCTTATTGCTTAGGGTCTCGTGACAGGGAATGCAAGTCGGTGTTAGTTCAGGGGATGATGATAGCTGTGCATCAAGTCCTGATCATGTAGACCATGAAGGTTTTTTTTTTTTTTGCATCTCTATAAACTTTTATTCTTGTTATCCTTCTATTACTGTAATATGTGTAATTTCAGGTTCTTTGGAATATCGAGCTTCAGCTGGTTGTTGGACTGGCTTCAGTGGAGCAGTAAGTAATGGTGTCTTCTTCCTAATAGTCTTTGCTCTGTGGAATCCTTTTTTCGTAATTTTGTATTTTATAACATTGTATTTTTGAGGAGAAAATTTGTTGTCATTGTTAAAAGATGTCATGACTCAACTGGCTTCAGACATTTAATTACATGTTTACATTTAGCCTGAGTGCAATATGATTTGCGTTCCTTGAACATTGAGGTTCAGCTATAAAGATGATATCTTTCAAATGGTTATGCCCCTTCTCACCACTCTTTGTCAATCCAAGGATGTTGGTGCCGGTTTCAATTTCCAAAACCGGACGAAACCTGTAAAAAACAATAAAAAATGCAGAAAAAAATAAAAAATGTAAAAATTCTTAAAAATTATAAAAAACCACCAGAACACAAAAAATCAGTGGACATGCATTGAAGTGTGAAAAAATTGGATTAAGTGTTAGATATATATGTTTGACATGTTAATATAATATTAGATGCATGTTAAACATTTAAACAATAAGCATGGAGTCAACTTGCAGTCTTGCACTACAATACAAACAAATAAATGTTGCAGAAATTAAGTATTCATACCCAAATAACGATGCACTAAGATGGGATAATAGCCGGAAGAACCATCTCCCTCGTCGTATGACTGCTATCCTTGATACCTATAAAGAGGGTTCATATATTCGGCATATTCACTATAACCAAACGAAGATGTAGTCAACTCATTCATTCCTCTTTAGATCCCTCTTGGAGTGAAAGGTTGTTGGGTTGATTGGAATCTAAAATCAGAATAAGAAGAAACAAGGTTCAAGAACAAGGGGATCAGAGCCGGATAGGGCAGCCAAAAACCTATCGGATCGGCCGATCCGAGATTGGCCGATCCCAGATGAGGCAGGGGTGGCCGGATCGCCCCCCCTATAAAAATTGGTAAAAAATAGAAAAATATGAAAAAATAGAAAAAACATAAGGATTGCATTTATTAATTGAAATATATGAAAATAAAGTGTATGACACAATGATAGTAATGTATAAAGTATAAACATAATTAATATGTATATGAATCATACAATCATGTATTCGCGTACAATACCTTATTTACCTGAACATCATTTAAGTAAATGTTAGTATTTGTAGTTTCATTTACTTAAGATATTACATGTAAATAAGGAAGTATCCCTCATTTAAATCTAATAAAAATATCAAAAAAATCATATCTCTTACTAATAAAAAGTCAACTCTCCCATCCAAGAAGAAAATCGCGATTTTGATGATTCCATCAAAATAACGTCTTTCTAATTTCTCATAATTTGATTTATCTAAAAATTTCATAATTCAAATAAACTCAATAGAATACTAAAAATCAAAAGTCCGATGAAAAAAATCAAATGTGCATGTGACTTCTCCAAGGGAGCCACTCTCCTACTGACCTTGGAGAAGTCACATGCTCACCAGACTTTGAATTTTTAGTATTATATTGAGTTTATTTGAATTATGAAATTTTTAGATAGGCCAAATTATGAAGGATTAAAAAACGTTATTTTGATAGAATCACCAAAATCGCGATTTTCTTCTTGGATGGGGGAGTTGATTTTTTATTGGTAAGAGATATGATTTTTTTTTATATTTTTATTGTATTCAAATGGGAGGTATTTCCTTATTTACATGTAATATTCTTAAGTAAATGAAACTACAAATACTAACATAAATAATGCCTGAAATTGGCCTGGACTCAACCTGGAATCGGCCCCTAGCAGGGTTACCCCGGATCAGATCGGTGGGCTCAAAATTGACCTGAATCGGCCGATCCGATCCCAATCCGGACGATTTTTGATACCTTGAGAAGAAGAACCCTGAGCAGGAGAAGAGGATGTTAGACCATAACTACTATTGGCAGGAAGTTGTTGAAATTGGAATTCAGGTTCATGAGCCCACCCATACATTCTTGCCTCTTGTTGGCTACCTCCATAAGGACCATAACTTGAATCATGTCCATACTGCCCTTGTGAATCATGTCTATAGTGCCCCCTGTAAATCATATCCATAGTAACCTTGTCCCTGTGAATCATGTCCATAATCACTCTGTGACTGTGTATATGTGCCACTGCCAATAGTAGCACCTGCAGTTGCACTAGGATCATCATCATCATCGTCGTCATCATTATCATCAGAAGTAGAAGAAACTAAACACCTTTTTTCAATCTCTGACTCTTTTTTCTTTTCTGTTAGTGGATCCATCTCGTGCATCTTTGTATGAAGTCCTTTTTCCCGTGGTGTTCTTCTCACATAAATTTGCCTTATCTTCTCAATTGTCGGGTCGGGTCGGGTCATCTCAAGTAGCAACACTAGCCCTCTTAGTCATATATATCTCTGATGTAGTTCTTAATGATGGAGGTGGCTTTACCATTCTAGGAGTAGCCGGCCTGTTATTTGATTCTGAGTATCGAGCTGGCTCAAGCTCAAGCTTCTCCTTGGTGTCCTCAACAATCTCAGGTTGCTTTCCCTTTGATGGTGATGCTTTCGGTCTTTTTGCTAGCACTTAGAATTCTGGATCCCTTGGCTCATCTCCATTTAATATTCCTTCTACCCATGTTCTATTAGTAGGATCAAAAACAGGGTCATCAATCCCCTCTCGTATCTCAACCAAAGATTGCAAGGGATTATCATCATCAAATAAGGTGTCGACATCAATTTGTCCAGGTGTATCATCTGTGTGGCGTTTGTCCCTCAACGGTTGTCTTAGCCTCATATGTAAACCAATTTTTTCTAATTGTTCAACTTATACTTAATTGCGAACTTTTGAGTGTATGAGATTGAATGTTCTCCAATTCCTTTCACATTGGCTAGTCGACGTTGTTTGACTGAGCACCCGAATGGTAAAGAAAGCTAATGCATTACTGCCCAAATCCTTGTTGTTGACCATAATCCACTAGTCAGTTGTCCACCAATCATAAAAAAAATGAATGTTAGATTTAAATGGAGATCAACTCATCATAATATATGTATACATGTTGGGTAATGTAGTATACCTAGGTTGGCTCTTCCTACAACATATTGCAATTGAGAGCCAGAATATGTCCTAGTCCTCATTCTATATGCATCCATCTATAAGGAGAAAGTAACAATTTAAAATCAGTTCGTTATTCCCAAACATTCCTTCTTATTGATAAAACTCATAAAAAGAGTGAAGATCAACTTGAAGTTCGACCTCCAACCTTTTTTCTACTGTCATGGATAAACGACCAATGACATTTAAGGTGCCTTGAAGTACCTCGCCACCAAATGCATTACCAATATACGTCAATCGAGGGTTGAAGAAATAACCTGCATTTATGTATAATTAAGTGAATGTGAGATGTAGATTAATCCAATAGATAATGAAATGGTTCATCACTCACTAGTTGTATGCAAATCATGATGTAAAGTGTTCTCTCATCTGTGGTTAATAATTTTTCACCACTTCTTATAGTCTATAGAGAGGGACTGCTGCAACTCCAACTTGGCATGGTCCCCTCGTACAAATATCCCATGTCATTCTTATCATCGCCATCCACTCTTCTAAACACCTTCACAAGAGGAGTGACTACTTTCAAATAACATGACCCTCCCCCAGAATGCTTTATCTTCCACAACATGGCAGCAATCTAAGTAAACCATTCGACCTTCAACATTACTTTTTTCTACATACTCCTTCAACTCTTGTGATACATGAAAGACTTCAGCTCATTCTCAAGCTTGTGTAATGACTCCAACGATATGAAATTAGAAGCAAACCTTGTTGACCCTGCACGAATGATGTTTCGGCCCCCACTTGCAAACTCCCTGAACATGTTAAGGATCCTAGGATGGCCATGTATGTACTGGGTCACCACTTGTACCGATCAATTGTGATCTTCACATTTTTATACATGGAAGTCAATACAAATACTTTCTTTTTGCATCAACATTTTGCCTGCAGCCTTGTAATTGACTTCATTATCAGTGACTATCTGCACAACATTTTCCTCCCCAATTTTTGCCACCATGTCATCTTTCAAATGAAATAGGTAGTTTGCATTCTTCTCATAGTTTGATGTATCATTAGATTTAACAAACACTGTATCTTTAATGCAATAAACAAGAAAGTTAATCGTGGACTTCTTCGTAGTACCAGTCCGACCATCACACATAATAGTGCAACCGCTTTCCCTCCATATGTGTTTGAAACTTTCAACCCACTGATGGAATTCTTCAACCTCTCCCTCAAGGCCACGCTCGTATATGTCATGACGTGACGGAGCCTTGAAAGTAGGCCAAAAATCTACCACAACATCAATCATAGGCTGGAAATACTCAAATTCAACTGCATGAATAGGCACATCTGCATGAAAAAATCACTTGCAAATACTTTTAAATGCGTGCCTTGTAGATTCTACTGATTTCTTGACACCTCTCAATGCCTGCTTGATTTTGGCCCGTGTAGAACTTTGCCTTCTAAATACATAGCTGTCCATGGGGCTTGTTCTCTATGGGGCTGCACTTGTGCTTCCCCTATTGCCTGATCCTGCAGGTGCTTTTCCTCTCAATCGAGTTGCATGCTCATGCTCTACTATCTCGGTCAACTTAGGATTTGAATCCTCAGAATTGGGTTCATCATCATCCCTCTTGGCCCTTCTACTCAATCTGTTTGAAAGCTCCTCACTAATTTCAGCTTCGTTTTCAGCCCTTCGTTGCCAACTCTCTCTGGTCGATAAGACACTGATGCATTTCCTCCCTCATCTCTCGGGGAGTTATGTCACATTGCTTTATCTCTTCTCTTACCCTACTAGATGTTGTTTTCCTGTGGTAATTCTCCCATATATCTCTTTCTCACAATAATTGCATTTTACCTTTGTTGGATGCAGAAAAATTTTATGAGATTTGATTTTTATTTTATTGCGGGGCGTGCCTGCCTATCAATCAGACAGAATTTGAAGTTCGCTCGATGCGGATAAAATTTTATGTCCATTGGACGAGTGCACCTATTGTTTATTTTAAAACATTTGTTCCGCATGTTTTATTTTATCAGGCGATAAGGGTTTTGTATATTGGACCCCTTCTCCATCGACCGGAATCGATGTTAATTTACATCAGATTAAATTCTCGATGTTGATTTATATCGGATTCAGGGTTTGGCAAGGCGGGGCGAATCGGCCCGATTCGCCCGAAGCGAATCGAATCAGGGCCGGCCCGATTCGTGATCCGCATGGATCCGCCGGCCGACCGCGGACCGGGGAATCGGGCGGATTCGATTTGATCCGACCCGATTCGCCGGATCCGCTTTGCCCCGGCGCCTTAAGATTTGCCCGACGCCTTGCGAATCGGGACTGTGCAGTCCCGATTCGCAGGTGTCTCGCCGCCAGCCCCTTTCTCCCCCATTTTTCCCCCTTCTCCCTCAAGGAAACCTCAGATCTATACTCTAGGAGACCCAAGGAGGCTTCCTACGTGGATTTGAAGGTGCTTGGAGGCGTTCTTGGGCTTCTCTCATCCTCTCTTCATCCATTTCACTGTTTTGAAGGTAACCCTTCATGTATCTTCCATTTTTTGCTGTTTTTTGTTGATGTATGGGAAGTATATTCTTGGGAAATGATGTTGCAAGTGATTAGTGTTCACTTGCAACCATTTCAAAATTTTCACATAGATTTGCCCATTTTCTTCTAATTTCGAATTTCTGAAATTATTAAAAAAAATCAAAAAATTCAAAGATGATGTTGCAAGTGTTTAATGTTCACTTGCCACCATTTCTCCTTTGAATCTACATTTTTTACACATAGATTTGGCCATGTTCTTCCTTTTTTAATTTTCTAAAATTATTAAAAAAACAGAAATTGCAACGAAATTATTTTTTAAAAAAATCAGAATTTGCAACCATGATGTTGCAAGTGTTTAGTGTTCACTTGCAACCATTTCTCTCTTTAATCTACCAAATTTTCATATAGATTTGGTCATTTTCTTCAATTTTTAAATTTCTAAAATCATAAAAAAAACAGAAATTGCAACCATGATGTTGCAACTTGCAAGTGTTTAGTGTTCACTTGCAACCATTTCTCCCTTGAATCTACAAAATTTTCATATAGATTTGACCAATTTCTTCAATTATTTACAAAAAATTCAGAAATTGCAACCATGATGTTGCAAGTGTTTAGTGCACTTACAACGTCTAATGTGTTGTTAGAAATTGTTTGTATGTGAAACCAACATAAATTATTTTTTTCCTAAAATTTAATGATTATTTATTTTACGTAGATGGCACCGAAGAAAGGCAATAGTGAGGACATTGGGTGGCAGCATGGGTAGTAGGCACAATTACAAGTGCAACTACTGCGGCCATACGGGACAAGGAGGTGGTGTCTCTCGCCTAAAGAAGCACTTTGCAGGTGGGCGGCTTGCAGGGTACCATGATGTGCAAGGTTGCAAATCGGTGCCTGCTGAAGTGAAGCGGCTCATGATTGAACCCTTGAAGGGTGTTCGGGCCGAGACGCAAAGAAAGAGGGCGGACAGGGAGATGCAGGAGAGGATCATCTCAGGAAGGCAGCGAGATGAAGACGACGATGATGAGCCAAAAATTCATGCAGAGTATGTGCCTGATGTCCTCGAGCAGAGAGGGAGTTTTGAGGTTGGCAGTGGTAGTGGAGGCAGTGGGTCCAGAGTTGGGGGCGAGGCGCAGTCCCGTCGGTTTTCCAATGTGGGTGATTACTTCACTCATATTCCAACCGACATCCCAATCCCAGACCAACATCAAAGGCAAAGGAAGAGATCCACATGTGTAACCTTAGAAGAGGTGGATCTTAATATATATTCTCGGGAGCATGGAAAGCAAACGAGAATTGATGATGCATACAACCAGCAAGGGCCTAGATATAAAGTGGGTCGTGCAGTGGCTAAATGGTGGCATCATTCGGGCATTTCATTCAATGCAGCTAATAGCCCATATTACAAAACCATGATCCAGGAGGTACAACGACATGGGTTTCATGTGCAACCACCCTCATCAAGAGATTTGGCAGGGAGATATCTAGATGAAGAAGTGCATGAGATCAAGTCATATATCCAAAGCTTCAAAAAAAAAGTGGGAGAAATATGGTTGCACATTGATGTGTGATGGTTGGTCAGGTACCACCAAGAGTAGCCTTATCAACTTTCTTGTGTATTGTGATAGACAGGTGTTCTACCACAAATTTGTTGATGCATCCGATAGAGTGCACAATGCTGAATGTATTTTGAGTTTGATGCGGGAGGTTGTGGATGAGATAGAAGAGCAATATATTGTGCAGGTGGTGACTGATAATGGCTCTGCATACAAGAAGGCAGGGGAGGAGTTGATGCTTCTTTATCCCCATCTTTACTGGACTCCTTGTGCAGCACACTGTGTAGATTTGATGTTGAAAGAGATTGGCACATTGCAACCTGTTAGGACGATGGTGGAGGCTGGGCAGAAAATTACAAGGTACATTTATAATCATCATGTTGTGTTGGCGTGGATGAGAGAGTCCACAGGTGGAGAGTTGTTGAGGCCGGCTATCACTTGCTTTGCAACTAATTTCATTGCCTTACAAAGTCTCCTAAAGCACAAAGATGGTCTAAAACGCATGTTTAGGACAGACAGATGGATGCAAAGCACTTTTGCAGGGACTTTTGATGGTAAAGAGGTTGAAGGGATTGTCTGCAGCGCTAATTTCTGGGACCGAGTCTTCAAGCTGGTGCAAATCATTGATCCTCTTTATGAGGTTTTGAGGGTGGTTGATGGGGATAGGAGACCAACCATAGGGTTGGTTTATGCAAAAATTGAAGCTGCAAAGAAGAAGATCCATGACGTGTCCCCTCGCTATGCACATTTGGTCTTGGACGTTGTTGAGGATCGGTGGGACCGACAAATGAGTCGAGATCTACATATGGCGGGTGAGAAAATTTTACTTCAACTTGGTTTTGATTTTAGTTCCTGTTCTTTAATTTATTTTATACCCTTATTGCATCTTACTATCTCCATCCTGCTTACCATTATGCATTGGAGCTATTGTACGAGGATGACTTGACGACCGCCTTTACGCGGGTTATTGAAAGACTGTCAAGGAGTCCATTGGATGCAGCAGATGCTATTGATCAGGCGAGTATTAATCTCCCTACATTATGTTAATAAATTCACTTAAATTTTTTTCTAATGGACTTCATTGTGGCAGATGAAGAGCTTTCGAGAAGGGGTTGGGAGTTTTGCGGAGCCATCCGCCATTGCTGGTCGGGACCGCATTGACGGCGGTAATGTGTTTTCCCTTTCATAATTGGATATTAGTAAACTCAACGATTTCTGAAATTGAGTAACATTAATTTTTACAGCTGATTGGTGGTTCAACTTTGGGCACTCGACACCCATATTGAGGAAAATTGCAGTGAAGATCCTATCACAGACCTCCTCCTCTAGTGGGTGTGAAAGAAACTGGAGCACCTTTGCATTGATACACACCAAAGTCCGGAACAGGTTGTCACATAGGCGATTGGACAATTTGGTGTATGTGCATTACAATATGAGGTTGAGGGTGAAGCATTTAACAGATGATCCAAAGAGGGGGGAGGTGGAGGATGATCCAGTTGACATTGGGTTCCTACGAGATGATGAAGACCCAATGGTTGCATGGGTTGCACGAGCGACCACAGAGCAGGGAGAGTACGAGTTAGATGAGGAGGCAGATGATCTTGAAGATCCACCTCGTCCAAACACATTCTTAGCTAGGGCTATAGAAGCTGCAGAAGAGGAGGAGGGAGGTGATGGAGATGTGGGAGGAGGGAGACAACCACATTCTTCTCAATTTCAGGCCGCAGAAGAAGATGAGGTGGATCTTCTTGGCGACTTATCCATACGTGCAGAAGGTGAGACAGTAGTTATCATTTGTTAAACATGTTCATTCATTATTTTGTGATTGTCCATTCCATAATTTGTGATGTTAGGGGCTATTACAGGTGGTGTAAACGTTGATGATGATGTGCAGTTTGAAAGATTGATGCTAGGCCCTATAGTCCGCTCACAGTCTATGAGAGAAGCACCTGCAATTGCTTCCTCACAACCAAGAAGGAAGGGGTCACATACGCAATCTGCTGCTCCATCCCAAGCTGCAAAAAGAAAGACGGTGGCGACATCCCAACCGACGAAAGGAAAGGGGAAGGACATAGGTCAAGCAGGTGGCGCAGCCAAAGACATTGTCATTAGAGAGCCAACCGCTCCAGCACAAAAGAAGAAGAGTTGGTTCTCCTAGGGATCCAAGAAAGGGAAAAAAATGGCTGCCCCTGTTTTGGATCCACTTGATATTGCAGATTTAGAAACCTTGGATCCAAATGCAGAAGAAACACCTCCCGAGGATTCGCCCTGATTACCCAGCAGTCGCTCCCATGACTCCATGACAACTGGTTCACCGGGTGGGTCTGTAGGGGGAGGTGATGGAGATGGGGGAGGGGACGGTGGTAATGATGGAGATGGGGGAGGGGGCGGGGGTGAGAGTGGACAGGGAGGGGGCGGCGGCGGTGGGATACAGTTCACAGCGGAGCAGCATTATGGTGGCCATTGCACCCAAGATACCGATCATGGCGGCCCAGTGCAGTACAATAGAAGGCGGAAGTTTGTGAAAGGTGGTCGTGCAAAAGGTTCAACAGTGGATAGTGATAGCTATAACACTATGATATCTGATTTTGAGAGAATGAGCACACATGAGTTTGTGGGATCGTATGGGGGACATAGTTATCAGCCAGTGTCATCCGACACAGGCTACTTTAGTGGCTATAGTGGCTACGCCACCACAGGCTACCCTGCACCATGTTTTCATACGCCTCCGTCTATTCATGTTCATGTTCCTGTTCAACAGATTTATGCTCCTGTAGAGGATGTACAAATGGCGAGTTTGAAGATAGTTCGTCCTGAATGCGAGGTGTGGGACCACTTTGTGAGGGAGTTTCGGAGCAGATACTACACCATGATGACTTGGGATGAGTTTCGTACATGTGTCTCAAACCAAAAGTTATCATCTTATTGGGGAGCTGCCCTCAGAGTCAGATGAGTCTGTCCAGCCCCAGTGGGGTACATATGATCCATATCAGCAGGGATATTGGGGTTACTAGACTCATTATACTTTGTATTTGGATTTGAGTTTCAGGTTTGTACTTTTTAGTTGATATGAGTCTCATTGTATTTTTCAATTGGAATTGAGTTTCAAGTTTCATGTTTGTACTTTGTTGTTTGTACTCAGTTTCTAATAAAATTGAATGAAAATGGATGTTTGTGTAGTATTACATGGCATAAATATCATTAGTTATACATGAAATTCTTCACAGGAGGTTTTAAATAGAGAATCAGCCAAAGAAACATCAAATCCATGCGAATCTGGCCAAACCTGGGGCAGAACCAACACTGCCTGGCCGGTTCCACCCGAATCGATGCGATTCGGCCCGATTCGGGGCGAATCGGACCGAATTAGGGCGAATCCGATTCGCCCCGAATCCGCGCACCAGCAAACCATGATCGGATTAAACCTGAACATCCTTGATAGTAAAGTTGAGGTTTACATTTTTTTGTAGAAAGCAAGAACACAGTGAATTTTTTATCGGACGAAATAGATTTTTAGAAGGGAGCATGGACTCTATTTGTGAGTTTAACATGCAATTTGTCAGGATAAGTGGGTACGAACCCAAGAATTTATTTATCATTTGAACGGGTTGTGTTTTGAGCAGAGTTTCCGCACAAAGACACACACACGAACATATTCGATGAACATATGGTTGTATTTTTGGGCAGAGTCTCTGTACGGAGAGAGCTTCCCGGTAAAGTACACACATATGAACATATATATTGTGAATATATGAGTATGCCTTCGGCAGAGTCTCTTTATGAAGGCATGCACATATGAACACAAACATATTTTTACCCTTGCGGAGTCTTGCTCGACATGAGGGAATTAACATGAACATGTTTAAATGTTTATACCCATGGAGACTCGCTCGACATGGAAACATTTACATCCATGGAGACTTGCCCAACATGGAACATAAACATAGACATGTTTAAATATTTTATACCTATGGAGACTGACTTGACATGGAAAAATATTTAAACACTACATATGAACATGTTTAAATATTTTGCATTTATGGAGACTAACTCGACATGAAAAATAAACACATGATCACACGAACATTTCCATCTCCATGGAGACTTACTCAACATGGAGATATAAACACATATATTTGAATTTTAACCCCCCCCCCCCAAATGGAGGCTAGCTCAACATGGGGGAATTTATAAAGATTTTGTAGTCAGAGGGGGACGACCTTGGTTTGCCGAGGGCGAGTACCTTCACATTGGACACGTGCAAGATTTCTTTCAACTGGATCTCCTACTTTCAGAATCTCTGCTTTAATTGACCATCCAAGTCTCCCCCCATTGGCCGTTGGGCTACATGGGTATTTATAGGGGTTTTTTCCCCTTTACATGGGAAGAGAGATAAATAACCGGAGAGGGGTCTCTCTGGTTAAGGCCTTAACTGGAGAAGAGTCCCTCCGGTTAAGGAAGAATTTCCTTAACCGGAGGGAGGTCCCTCCGGTTAAGGAATAACCGGAGGGTTAAGGGTCTCCCCCCCTTTAACCAGAGAGCCCCCCCTCTTCGGTAGGGGTCTACCCGGAGAGGGGAAACCCCCCTGATTTTTCTATAAATATCCCCCCCTCGGGCCTTGCCGGAGAGTGTTTTGATGCCGTGAAGACCCTTTCATCTCTTGGAGATCTCCCGACAAAGAATTGCTTGAATTTGGATTTTGCAAGTGCTTGGTGTTTCTTGCAAGTGGTTTCTTTGGAGTTGTAATCTTCCTCGAACCCTTGGTCTTGTTGACCTCATGTCGTTGAAGATTTTTAAAACTTGTCTTCTTTTTGAAGCATTGCTCTTCTCGAACTTATACTTCGTTGAAGGATTTGACGTCAGTTTTCACAATAAGTCTTTTTCTTGATTTGAAAAAGACTCAGACCTAATATTACCTAAGTAACCATTGGATCAATATAAATATCTTCCGGCTTTCCTGTATGGATATCCAGTGTAAATTTTCAGGATTCAACAACCTTCCTCCTCCTAGCATCAACTAAGGTGAGATGGGCCCACCCTGGATCGTCTTGTCCTTGGCTCTGTTCTCCTCTAGCCATGGTCCTACAATAAGACAATTGAATATAAAAAGTTGTAAGTAGAATGGAAAATTGCAACCAAGCTACATAATGACACAAAGCCCTAATTTTCTATAATTATGTCTTAATTGGGGGACTTACTTTAACTACATAGCATTTAATGCAGTTAATAGCATGTTCCCACCCAAAAAATCGCAATGGAGCTTAATTAAGCTTCAATTGAGCTAAGGACACCTAATTACACAAAAACCCCAATTTGTAATAGCAAATTAGGATGTAATTAGGGAATTTACCCTAATTACATGGTACGTAATGCGATTAGCAGCATGCTTGAACTCTAAAATAGTCAATGAAGCTTAATTAAGCTTCAATTGACACTAAGGACACCTAATTACACAATAGTCTCAATTTGTAATAGCTAATTAGGACCTAATTAGGAAATTTACCCTAATTACATGACATGTAATGCAATTAGCAGCATGCTTGAACAGTTGAACCCTAAAGCAGTCAATGAAGCCTAATTAAGTTTCAATTGACCTTAAGCACACCTAATTACATGAAAGCCCCAATTACTAATAGCTAATTATGACCTAATTAGGGAATTTACCCTAATGACATGGCATTTAATGCGATTAACAGCATGCTTGAACCCTAAAACAGTCAATGAAACTTATTTAATCTTCAATTGACCTTAACCACACCTAATTACACAAAGCCCCAAATTTAGAAGACTAATTAGGTCCTAATTTGGGGTTTTACCCTAAACAATGGACAAAAGAGCTACTTGTAGCCTAATCCCTAATCTATTGCATGCAAATCTATGGAAGAAAGCATAAAAACCACATCACTTTCAAGATTTTTCAACTTTATGCAATGCGAACAGCAAGAAATAACAGCGGCGACAACAGGAAGATCTTTTCCGGCAGCAAAAACACCTCCCCCAAGCTCCCCCAGCCCTTCTCCACCTCCCTAGTCCCGAACGTGGTGTTCGGGACGCAAACTCCCCTTGAGAGGGGAGTTCGTGTCTGTTCTGGCCAAGTTTCGGGCCACAACCGGCCGAAACAGGACGAAACTGGCTCGGTTTCGTCCGACACACATTATGTTATTATTTTTTAAGTTTCGGATTGCTACAGTACCCTCGGTCCGGTTTGAGATTGTTTCAGTCTGAAACCGATACGGAAACTCGCATCCATGTGTCAATCAGGTTCTTAACTTTTTATTATCAAAGGTTCACAACATGGACTGGATTTCTTTTTTTCTTAGCCTGTTTTTTTACTCAGATGCTACAGTCTTTAACTGCTAAACCAACCTAGATTAATTGCTGTGGCTTAAGATTATGATGGTAAATAGACAACAAAACATGAAGTCGTCTATCTAGAACTTCTGTTGCAATATCTGTCTTATTTATGTTCAACACAAAACTATATCTTACTCTCTGCTTAATCTGTTAATGCAGGAGGATATTAATATGCCAGTAATAGTTCTAGCTGAATATGTCATGTATGGCAGCGAGCTGTATGCAGAATCACGGTTAATATTCTTATCTGACTGTATTAAAATTGAATGTTTGGATGTAAATGGAAAGGAGTTCACATCTGAATGGAGAATGACCGATATTCTTCATATCAGTTGCCAGTGGAGTCAAAGTGTGGGTTCCATTCCTGTCTTGGTGTGAACTTAGAAATGAATATACTGAATGGCTTGTTAACACCTTCTGCTTCCTTTTTGGCCTTCAGGCAGGAGCTACTTGGATTAAGGTTTCCCTGAAACCATCAATTGATTCAACGCAAGTTGCAGGCGTACATGATGCTTCTGGTGAGTAATTGTTGATCAAATTCCTGGGGTCTTGGTTAACTTATCTACTTGAAGTTAATTAATCTCTAACTTAGGAAGGTCCTGTTTGGAAATTGATATTGTTTGAATTGCATTGACAAACATTATGTATGTGTTGTGTACATGTACCTCTTTTCTTTTGAGCATCCCGTTTTAACTTATTGTGATTATGACTTTGTTTTGGTGGATGATATTTTTTTTTTACCTTGGTAAATTGTATGAATGACATCATTCTTTTGCATATCAGAAGATTATGGTATACCAGTTATCATCTGCGTTCACAATTTCCAGTATTATCTATTTTTGACATTTTCTTAAAAAGCTAAATGAATTCTTGATTCCTTTGGAATGAGGATGTAAATCCACTTTTTCATTCACTGTGATGAAATGACTCCCTTTCTTCTTCTTCTTCATCATGGAAGCTGCAATTGAAATGATATGGTCTTTCGTGTATGCCCCCCATACCCTCTATGATTTCCCTGCCTCCTGAAGTAAAAAAAAGGTCACACAGTTTCCCCAGCTCTATTACTGGCTTAGATTACACCTCCCAGGGAAAAAAAGCTTCTGTTATGTGATTGTGGACTCATCCAACTGGTCATCTGAGGACAATCCTAAGAACAGAAAAATGTGTAAATCTCCCTGTTTCTTTTCTTCCACTAATTGCAATCCTTTCCAGGTGGCCTACATGCTTCTTTCTGTCTGCCTTGATAAGTTTTACCCATTGAAGCCCTTTTTTCTCACCTCTCAGCTTAAGCCGTGGAGGAAGATGATGAGATAAGTTTTGAAGGTGAACAGCATAAGAACAAGGTGGTCCCCCACCTGTGGCTGAGTGGACACTGGGAGGGGCAAGGAGGGTAGGATCCTGGGTTCGAACCCGGGTTGGGGGGTGGTGGTGGTCTTAGTGGCTTTGGCCACTGGGCTACTAATAGAAAAAAAAGGAATTAGGAGAGTTTGTAGTCTTTGAGGTTAGAATATAGAACATTTGGGTTCAGAATGGGAACATTGAAACAGTTTCTCCCTTAAATATCTTGTGCTTGGCAATATCCATTGACATACTTGCAATCAGACTTAATTGTTTCTCAAATGAGAGAAAAGGATTACAGTGTCTGTTCAGGGCCTCAATCATAGTTGTCAAGGCGGACGCCTAGGCGGCGCCAAGGCGCCGCTTAAGCGCCAAGGCGCTTCCTTAGCCGCCTTAAAACACCTCGTCTTTCTAAGAGTAGAAAAGGCGCCCCAAGGCGCCGCTAAGGCGGCCAATGCGCACGCCAGGGGCGCCTGGGCGCGCCTAGACCCTTTAGGGGTCCGCAATATCCCACTTAGACAGCAGATTCAAGTCGGTTTTTAGGGCTGAGTCCAGCCCGATTCCAGGAAACATCTTATTTACCTGAATATCATTTAAGTAAATGTTATAATTTGTTGTTTCATTTACTTAAGATATTACATGTAAATAAGGAAGTACCCCCATTTGAATCCAATTAAAATATCAAAAAAATCATATCTCTTACAAAAAAAAAAGTCAACTCTCCCATCGAAGAAGAAAATCACGATTTCGATGATTTTAGCAAAATACTAACTTTCTAATCTCTCATAATTTGACCTATCTAAAAATTTGATAATTCAAATAAACTATATGGAACACTAAAAATCCAAAGTCCGGTAAAAAGTCAAACGTGCATATGACTTCTCCAAGGGAGCCGCTCTCCTATTGACAGCACTTAGTCTGTTTGAGATCTCTCAGGATTTGGTCAAACTTAAACTATCATCACCCAAACACATGAGACTTGTCATTTTCTAGTTTCTTTTCAATTTTTAGACATATTGTGGGATTATGTAATGGACTCATTTAGTTTTTACTTGTTTTAAGTGTGTTAAGATATTGCACTTCTTATTTTTATTTAACATATTTACATGTATGTGTATTCACTGGTTTGTTTTAAAAATTGAAAATTAGTTTTCTGATGATAGAATGATATTTGCACTTCTTGTTCTTATTTAGTGTGCTTATTTATTTGAAGATGTCAATTTAGATTTTTTATGACTTTATGATATATAATGTGAGTTTGTTTACTGGGAGTTTAATTTTTGTTGCTTTCATTGTCTTTATGTCTGTCATATTATGATATTTTTTATTGAATTTTCATCATTATATATATTTATAGATACATAAATATCATGTAAGAGGGACACTTGAAGACAACTCATACTTGGTTCCGTCCTAAACGCCTAGGCTCTGCTTAGGCGAGCGCCTAAGCGCTTAGGCGATCCGAGACCCCACCTACGCCTTGGTCGTCTTGATGCCTTGACAACTATGGCCTCAATCTTCTGGTTAGCTAGTGTTTCTGATTGAAACATAGGAGATTCAGCAGCTGGGGATGAAGTCTGGTAAGATATGGATGTCGGACGCGGAAAGTTTCGTGTTTTGTATTTTATATAGTGTTTGAGTTTAAGTTGATTTTTATTCATTTATTTTGTCTTGCGGGGCATGTCAGTCTGTCTAACAGACAGAAATTAGAATCCGCCCAATGCTGAGAGAAAATTCTATGTCCAAAGAATGGACGAGTGCGCCAGTTTTAGTTTGAACTTGTTTGTTTCGCGATTTTTATTCATCAGGCGATTAGGGTAGCGTGTGCTAGACCCATATCTCCAACGATCAAAATCGATGTTTTGTTTACATCGGATTAAAAGTCTTTGATGTTATTTTTACATCAGTTTTAACCCGAATACTATTGATAGCAAAGTCGAGAGGTTTTGCATTTTCTAGAAAATTGTAATGTAGTGTTTTCCTTTTTTTTATCAGACAAAATGAATTTTGATTTGAAAGAGGGATTTGTTTTTGAAGAAAGTATATCTCTTTTTGAAAAGAGTATTTGCCTTGAGGTAAGGATTTCATTTGAAAAGGGTATGAATTCCGTTTGGGGGTTTGAAATATAATTTGGGAAATGAGCGGGTGTATACCCGTGAAATTATTTGGTATTTGAGTATATTGTGAATTTGGGCAGAGCTACTGCATAGGCAGAGTTACTGGGTGAATATATGAACGTATATTCGATGGGCATATGGTCGTATTGTTTTAGGGGAAGGTCTCCGTATGGATAGAGTTTCCCCATGAAATACGCACATATGCACATATATATTTGTGGACATATGGATATGTTTTCGAGCAGAACTTCCGCTTAGGCAGAGTTTCTTTTAGAAAATATATACATATGAACATATCATTTGTGAACATATGGGTATATTTTCGGGCAGAACCTCTGCTTGGGCAGAGTTTCCTTTAGAAAACATATATATATGAGCACATAGTTGTGAGCATATGAGTATGTTTTCGGGCAGAACCTCCGCTTAGGCAGAGTTTCCTTTAGAAAACATATACATATGAGCACAGTATTTGTGAACACATGGATATATTTTCGGGCAGAACCTCCACTTCGGCAGAGTTTCCTTAGAAAACATGTACATATGAGCACAAACACTCACCCTTCCCGGAGACTTGCTTGACGGGAGGGAAGAACATATGCACCTAAATGCTTATACCCATGGAGACTTACTCGACATGGAAGCATTTAGAGCACGAGAATAGAGATGTTTAAATACCTTATACCCATAGAGACTTGCTCAATATGGTAGGTATTTAAACACCAAAGAACACGATTTAATTTTTACCCCCACAGAGACTTGCTCGATGTGGGGGTATGGGTTGCATTATGATTTTTTTTGAAAACCCTCCATGGAAGTTAACTCGGCATGGAGGGGATTAAGGAGATGTCGTTGTCGGGCGGAGACGATCTCCCTTCCTTTTGCGCTTGTCAAGGGCAGATGCCTTCACTCCGAGCGAGAGAAGAGCGGATACCTTCACACCGAGCGGGGAGTTTCTGAGAACAAGCTGGAATTTTGGGAAAGAGCTTTTTGCCTCTTCCTTTTTTGATTTCCTTGCAAAAGAAGCATCATCCAAAAAAGCATCGTTTGCCCCTATGGGGCTACATGCATATTTATAGGGGTATTAACCCCTTTACATGAGAGGGATAGGGGGGATTCATCCCCTTAACCGATGGACAGTCCCATCGGTTAAGGAGGTCCTTAACCGATGGGACTGTCCATCGGTTTAGGGGAATTCCTCCCCTAACCGATGGGAGGTACCATCAGTTGGAGGGGATTCCCCACCCCCCACCCCCCAGCCCCAAACTGATGGAAGGTCCCATCGGTTTAAGGGGGATTCCCTTAACCGATGGTAGGTTCCATCGGTTGGGGGTTTTAACCCTCAACCGATGGTAGGTTCCATCGGTTGGGGGTTTAAACCCCTTAACATGGGGATTTTGGCTATAAATAGGCCCTCTATGTCCCCTTAGGGGGATGTTGGTGCTGCTGAAGCTTTGCCCCTTTTCCTCGGAGATTTCTTGGCGAAGAGTTGGATTTGCAAGTGCTTGGAGCTTCTGCTGCGCACGTGTTCTTTGTACTTGTTCTTCACATTTGGTCTTATTGACCTTGTGCTGCCAGATTTCTTCCGTGACGTATCCTCCTTGAAGCGCTGTTCTTCCTTGAACTTTTGCTTCACTGGAGAGACTTGCTGCCGACTTAATGAATAAATTTCCTCCCTTAACTTGAAAGGAACTTGGACCCAATATTACCTAAGCAACCATGGGGTCCCTTAAGTAATAAGGATATTTGCTTCATCTATAAGTCACCTTTAAAAGGGACTTTACCAATATTACTTAAGGAACCAGGAGGGCTACCTAAGTAACCATTTGGTCATTATAAATAGGCTTCGGCATTTTCCTTGGTAGATATCCACCACGAACTTTTCAGGGTTCAACAATGGACCAGTGCGTAATTATTTGGTGTATTGATCCTGTTGTAAGGAGGGACATCAAATCTTTTCCTTTTTGCAAAAAGTCAGAGAAGCCTCATCAATGCATGTATTTTATTCCACGTCGAAGAATTTGTAGTTGCCTTTCAACGGAGGTTCCATGATGTTTCCTGCATTTCAAAGAAATGTGATCCCATCTCATTGGATTTTGGTCGGTGATGTTCAAAGGGGTATCTTGGATGTAGTTGATTTGAAGATGGTACTTGAAGGTGGTGATTGTTGGGGCATTCGTTGTCTGTGAATTTGATAGATAAAGTGAAGGTGCTTTAGGAGAGATGTACTCTGTTTTAATCTCTCATAAAAGGCTGGAGGTGTCCATGGACTGTTATTACTTGCATTAGAAGGACGGAGAAATGTTTGGTACTCTGATTCAAGGTGTTTACGCTGCCATTTCCACTGTGGAATCCTGATGTTTTCAAGGTTGATTACTATGTTTTTTTTTGCAATTCTTAAAGAAAGTGGACCCCAACACTTGCTCATGGAAAAATCTACCTTATGCTCGTCAAGGTTGAAGATTCTGTTAAAGTGAAGCTTGGATGGGGGAGTGCTTGTTCTAGGTCTCCTTCCAACTTGATCAGATTGTGAATGAGTAGGTGGCAAAAGTCCTGTGGTCTTGCAACAAAGTTTGGTGTAGGTGTATGAGTAGGATTTTGGCAAATATACTCTGCAAAAGTGACGTACATATGTACTCCTCATGCTTGTGATTTGTCTTACACCCACCCCTCAAATCTCATAAGTGTTATGCTTATATGCTCGTCATAACTTCCATTTTGCTTTGGGAGAGGTCGACTATGGGTTAGCATGGTCCACCTACTTTGGATTAGCATTCCACTGACTCACTTATGAGCCCCCACAAGTTCAAAGGGCATTTTTGGTAGGCTAGTGAGTTGTGACTCACATTGTGTATATTCATAATATTTATGAATTTTTGGGGTACATATGATATGATGCATCATGAATGTGAGGGTATATCTATGAATATGTTGAAGTACAAGATGTATGATGGCGTAATCAAGAGAGGAGGGGTGATTATGCCCACAAAAAATTTAAATCACATACAATTTTGACTCGACTAATTATAAAAACTTAGCACAATGGAAACACTTAAAACTATTGAGCGAAATCAACTATCCTATGGGCATGTAGAAGGGAGATAAGAAAAATAGAAACAAACCATAAAGTACGCACAAGATTTTTTCAGGTGGTTTGGTTACACCCCTGTGCAACTTATGTCCACCCCCCCCACACCCATGAAGCCCAACACACACTATCTTGTTTAAATGGGTACAAGACATAAGACCCACCCCACACACACAAGTCCTTTTTTTAGGTACAGGGATGAACCTGCCACACACACATGGAGAACACTCTCCAAATGGCGATGTCTGAACACCCCCCCTCTTAAAACATGGATTGAGAAATTCGTACAAGACACACGATAGAAATTGGGTAAAAAGGTGCCAATGTGTTCAGGACATCAAGTAGTGTCTATAGTAAAAGTTTTACATCACGAGATAAAGTGTGGACCAAGATCTAAGAGGAACATGATGGGTCGGGTAGAACATGAACAAGAACTTTGTAACATGAAATACGAGTAAACCATATGATAAGAATTGGGGAAAACAGGTTCATGGGATTCTTGGTCTCAAGAAGTACTTAAGGGTTCATTTAATTAGATTAAGCTCGAGAGATTGCCTACCTTTGATCGTTTTAGTCTTCTAGGGTTCCTTTGTATGAACCTTGGGGAAGAACGAGGAAGAACTCCAAATCTTCACGTTCTTCTCCTTTCAGCTTTCTCCCACGTCCAAAGCCTCCTTAGCAGCAAGCTAGGTCGGCCAAGGAAGGTATTTGGGTTGGATTTAAGGAAATAGGCCATTAGAAGTCCTAATGAGACTCTAACTTCTTAGTTACGAATTTTCTTTTATTTATTTCCTTCTCTGGAGCCTCTAATTCTGAATTTCTTTAGGATTTTGGTTAGGAAGATTCCCATCCATGATGGGTTATGGCTAATTTCGGTTTTAGCCCATGTTCATGACCTAATTGGACTTATAATCCATTAATTAACTCATTGAGTAGGTATTTCGAATTAAATACTATTTTTACCATTTTAGGCTTATTTAAGCCACTCACTAAGCCCAAAAAAACTATTATGAACCCAATTATCATGTTTGATTTGATGGTCTTTAGGGTTATGTACATACAATAACACATTTCTGACTTTATCAGGTTTCTCGGCTTTTAGAGTTTGACTAAGTCAAACCATGGTTTTGCCCAATCGGGGTGAATCGGCCCGATTCCCCCGAATCAGTGCGAATCAGGGAAAACCCGATCCCTGATTCGCTCCGATTCTCTCTCTATATATAATATACATAATATTATATCATATTTGTAATATATATTATACATTATAAATATGATATATATTACATATATGTATTTAATCAATATAAATGTGTCTGAAATATGATATATGTAATACATATATATCATATGATATATTATATATATAATATACCCATGTGAATCGGTCCGATTTGGACCGATTCTGGAGGAATTGGGGCGAATTAGGAGAAATCCGATTCACCTTTCGATTTCGATTCGGCAAACCATGAGTCAAACATGTGTCATAGCCCTGATTTCTTTATGATTGGTTGTGGTATATTATTTTGTTCATCACTATGAAGTTTCTTTTGATTCCGTTTTAGTTTTTCATATGTGATAATATGTTGTCCATTTATTGGGTTTAACCGCCTCAAGTCGTAGTTTAAAGTTTTTGCTAACTCAAACATGTTTGTTTGACCCAATTATCTTTGCCAATTTCTATCCCATTATTTAGATTGAAATTCTAAATTTTCATGTGATTCCGAGTTGGTATTACACATGTGATAACAAGGTTTATGATATTACCGGGTTTTACCGTCTTAAGAAATGTTTAGGATTTCGTCGGCTCAATCGCGTTCTAATCGGTCAAATCTCTTTACCCCTCATTGAAGTTCATTATTTAATCTCCAAATTGTAATGTTTCATCTCATTTCATATCGATTTCACATATATGATAATAAGATTTTTGTTGTCGACTCATTTACCTTTAATTAAATACTAAGCCTTTGCATGATTATTTTAAAGCTTTGATTTCCTCTTGTTTATTCTGTTTATTAAGATTTAAAAATTTCATGTTGTTACAAGTTTAATGTTACTTTTCATTTTATCCCCACTTGGTATGCGCCACATAGTCCTGAATGGACTCCTTACATTATTGGCTTAGGGTTCATTTGGTTGCATGTAAAATATTTTCATTGGAAAGCAGTTTTTCATGAAATAACTTTTTCATGAAAATAAAAACCATAATTGTCCATTTGGTTCACAATGGTTATTTGTGTAAATAGAAGATTAAAAAAAGGTGAAAAGTCAACAGCATTAAATGTAAATTTTTATTAGAGAGTTGCATTGAGGCACATGGGATATTATGGTCCACTCCAATGAGAGGGGGCCACATACCCCTAGTGCACTATTCATCAAAATTTTATTTTACTTTATTTTTTATTTTTGATATTTTTTTAAAATAAAAAATTTAAAAAAATTAGTGGAAAACAAATAACTTTGACATAGACAATTTAAATTAGGAGAAATAAAATAAAAACCTAACTTGAATGAATAGTGTTCTACGGATATTTTAATAAAAATTAAAATCAAAACAACTAATGAAAAATAATTAGATTTGACAAATGTGACTTAAACGAGGGGAAAAAAATAAAAAAAACAACTTAAATGAATAATGCCTCACAGGTTGGCACTGTAGCTACATTAATAAACACAGAAGATGTGAACCGGAAAATGGCATACGGATTTTTACTGCGGATATCAAAATCCAGAATTTTTAGGATAAAGTTTTTCATATTTTACTTTTCAGGAAAACTAAATAACCCAAAAAATATAATTTTCCTTGAAAATATTTTACCAAGTGGGGTTTTCCATGTAATCAAACGGACCCTTAGCTTTGCTTGGGGAGAGACAACGAAGGAGGACGAACTTGTCCTTTTCACGGAAGAGCCTGTATAATTGATCCCCAATCAATTGATATGACACCGGTATACGTAGCAAATGGATCTTGTGACCCTGATATGGAGGTAACCAATCATTTTCTATCTTGACAATTGGTTCGCGCTAATCTTCTTCTTGCACGTCTTCCTCTTCTTGTATATTATTGACCTCCACATTTGTGGAATCAGACTATCTTTTTTTTTTTGCCTGAGCTTTTTGGAGCCGCATCGACCCAGCTAGTCTCCCTTTGGTGTGTTTGAAAGATTGCATCAATTACCCGCTCGTTTATTTCGAGCGGCAATTGGAATTTGTCCATGAAGAGGCCAGAATGTTGAAAGGTTGATTTTGCCATGGCTTGTCTTGTTGGGTGCACCTAGTGTCAAGCCTGGTAAGTTTGCGATTGAGCCGACCTTCTCGATCTTGGTGAGATTTGATTTGATACCCTTGTGCCGAGACTTGTCTTTTTGGCTTTGCTCGATATTTAGCTTGAGATTTTTTTTCCCCTGAGTCTCGCATTTCTAACTTTGCCCAAGACTTGATTTGATTTCTTGCTCCGGAATCTTACTCTTTAGGCGTCGTTTGGGGGGACTTTTCAAAAAGGTGAAATCGGTTAAATCCGATTTCGTGGACGGATGACGCAGGGTAGCCGATTTTTTTCTTGTCTCCCATGCCGCATGTGATGGCGTGACGAAAAATGTAAAAAGTTGAAAAAATTTTACTGCATCCTGCTGTTGAGTCTCTCTCCGTCCGGCTCAAAATCTTTTCAAAGCGGCTGGGCACCCGCTTTCTCACATCGCCTGCCTTTGCTCTATCTCTCTCCTCTGACAGATTTTACAGTGTTTCAAAAGCCGAGGCAGAGGTGAGCTCGTTTGGATGAAGGGCAGGTCTTTTCACAGATTTTTAATTTCAATTTTTTTTCAAGATTGGTTCCAAACGACGCCTTAGTTTGATTTGGGGATTGATTTGAGGTTTTGCTGCTTGAGTTGCCTGATTTAAAACTTGATTTGAAGTTTTGCTTTTAGAGCTTCCCTTTCTGACCTGGTTCGAGACTTGATTCAACATTTGGTCTCTAGAGCCGACCTTTCTGGCTTGGTTCAAAGTTTTGATCAAACATTTGATTTCTGGAGTTGGCCTTTCTGCCTTAGTCTAGTGATTGGTTTGAGGTCTTATTCCTATAGCTGACTTTTCTAGCTTGGCCTAAGACTTGATTTGATACTAGTCCCCGAAGTTGGTCTTTTTGGCTTTTGTCCCGAGCCAGGCTTGACATGTTGTTCCTAGCGCTGACCTTTTTGGCTTGCCTAGGCTTGATTGACATTTTGATCCTGGAGCTAACCGTTTTGGTTTGGTCCAGAGTTTGATTTGACATTTAGTTACTGGAGGAGTTGGCCTTCCTGGCTTCGTCCAGAGCTTGACTTGACATTTAATTTTTGGATTTGGTCTTTCTGGCCTAGTTCAGGACTTGGTTTGACATCTTGCTTCTAGAATTGGCCTTTCTGGCGTGGTCCAAGATTCTGTTGCTAGCATTGTTAACAGAGATTATGGCCAAGGGCTTAGCTTGGAGTGTCGACCATTCTCGGTTTTAAGAGGCCATGTTTTATTTTTATAAAATTTATGTAGGGCTATCTTAGCCCGATACCCTCTTGGCTGTTTTGTAAGGATTTTTCCTTGTTGTTGGCTTTTCTTGGACTTTTGCCAGTGTGTTTACACTGACTAAATGATAGACCATGCTGGCTGACTTGTTCGGCCATCCCCTTCGGCCACTTTGCATTGTGATGAGGTGGTTTTTGGATCATCTTCTTCACCTTTTTTTTTTTTTTTTTGAAAAGATAGCAATCTTTGGGTGTATCCCAACGTGCAGCGATATAATAGTAGTTGGGCCGAATTGATTTGCTAACATCTGCAGAATTCTTTGGGTCTGGCAGGGAGATCAGCCTATTCTTCATGAAGAGATTGAAAAGTTCTTTTTTGTATGCTCCTTTTTGAAGGAGTAAGGAGTTTTTGTTCACTCTACTAGTATTGCTGACGTCATTTTTCCTTGAGACTTCTCGCCAGAGCTGCTAGAGGTTGCTCCTCTATTGCGTCCATCAGTGGGGGAGAAGTCCACAACATTTATTTACATTGCAAAGGAATTTTGCTCCTTAATGGATTTGCCCTCGGTGGGCGTGAATGTGGGGTTATCGGCGAAGAACATTTGGATCTCTACCACCATGGAACTTAACTGGCCAAAACCCTTGATATTTGCACCAAGGAGCCTTTTGCTGTCCTCTTCTGATGATAGACCTCACCGACATATTGGTTGTGTGCCTAGGTAGGAAAGTGCGTCCAGTTTGTCAAAGACCGCGACACGCATTGTTGGGGCCCACACATGATTCCTTACTTCGACTCAGATTGGTTCCAAAATTCAAGGTGGGAAGTTGGACTTCTGATACATGATCTTTCTCTCTTGTCCTTGCGAACATAGAGGTTTGGTGCTTTAGAATGCAGCTTGTTGCTGCTTTGACATTTTGGTCGGCTTACTTGCCCGGCTTTTTTTTTTAATTACACGGGTCTCCTGTTTAATGACCCAATTTGCTTCAACTTTGGAGGGCATTCGTCTATTGCACTGCCCCCATTCTTGGGTTTGAACTTCTTTTTTGAAGTCCGTTGTGTTTTCTCGCATCCAGTGGAGTGCAAGACTGTTGGAGGTTGAAATGGGTGGGGCATTTTGTCCTTTTCTGCAAATTTTCCTTCTTCAAAGGGTATTTATGTAAATTCCCACGGACTGGCGGTATTTATGTAATTTCCCTGATCTAGGGGCATTTCTGTTATTTTCCTGGATATTGGGGTATTTCTGCAATTTCCCATGATTTTTGGGTATAATCACAATTTTTCTGTCCCAAAGAGGATATTTATGCCAAAAACCACTTTCAAGGGGCTTCTTTGCAATTTTCCAACTCTTGAGGGGTTTTCTGTAATTTCCCATAAACTGGGGCATCTCCGTAATTTCTGGACAGACCAGTGGTCTTCATGTAATTCTTCACCCTCCAGGGGCTTTTATATAATTTTACATGCAGAAAATTTCTTCCATTTTGGGGTCTTCATAATTTAATTACAAAAACACAATCCCCTCTTAAAGGGGTCTTCATAATTAACAAACACAATAACTTTAATGCCCCCTAAAGGGGGTCTTCAAATCCCCCAAAGGGGGTCTTCAGGCCAGCTGGGTGCGACTGGGAGGAGCTCTCTGGGCTCCAAGGGGTTGGAACACCCTATTGAGCCCCCTTGGGGGCTATTTATAGGCGACAGAGGGGGTGTGTGAGAGAATTGCCGGAGGATGCTCCTTCAGACAAGCTTACCTCCTCCGGATATGCTACTCAGAGGTTGCTCCTTTTTTGTTTTTTTGGTGTTAAAATAATGACCACTCTCCATTTTTGTTTAAACAACCCCCCCTTCCCCCCAAAAAAAATGAAAAAGAAAAAAGAAAGAAAGATAGAATGTGGGTTTTAGAACCCACTTCTTTTTAAATTTAAGTTCTATTTTCTTTTGAAGATTTTGGGTACAACAGAGGCATACAGATTTAGACATATATGTATGTGCCTACTCATGCACGTCAAGAAGTATGATGAATAGAAATTCCTTTGAAAAAAGATGAAAAAAGATGAATAAAATATTTAATCAAATTGTTGAATGG
>CM024753.1:86151936-86213816 GCA_014218235.1 Colocasia esculenta
TTTATTACAGCCATGGCTTCGAGAGGTAGACGTGGCGGAGCGCCGGCCCGTGAGGACGAGCCGAGACGTGACGAGCGGGCGGAGCAGCAGGCCCCGGCACCGCAAGGTCCTGTACTTCCCCCACCACCGCCTGTGGATTATGGAGTATTCATGCAAGGTCTGGTGCAAGCCATGCAGACGCAGGCTCATACCCAGGCAACACTCCAGGCTCAGTTGGAGGCTCAAGTTAGACTAATAAAAGGATTAATAGTATGTTGTATTTAATTATGTGATATTGTGTTGATTATGTATTGTTTGCTGTGATGTAGCAGGCTCAAGTACCAGCTCAGGACCATGGTGGACCTTCTACCATGGAAAGGTTCAAGAGGATGCTGCCACCCTCTTTTAAGGGGGAGAGCGATCCGTTGTTGGTTGAAAGCTGGATGAGGGAGATAGAAAAGATCTTCCGAGCCATCAGGTGTGCAGATGAGGATAAGGTTACATTGGCCACCTACATGCTACATGTATGCTTTAGTTTATATGCTTGTATGTTTGATAAGTTAGATTTGTTCAGATGGTGCTTATGAGCGGTGTACTGCAGGAAAGAGCTGATGTATGGTGGGCTTCATTGCTGCGTACCCGGTTTGAAGACGGAGCTATTGATGTTGCGTGGGACGAGTTCGTGAGGCTCTTTCGGGCCAAGTTCGTCCCCGAGCATGTGCAAGATAGGATGGAGCAGGAATTCCTATCTTTGGCTCAATGCTCCATGACTGTGCTGGAATATGAGGCAAGATTTTTTAAACTCTCTAAATATGCACCTCACATCGTGGCAGACGAGCGCAGGAAGACAAAGAAGTTCGTGATGGGACTCAAGCCATCACTGCGGACGAGACTTGTGGCATTTGACCACCGCACGTTGGACGAGGCCCTCAGTGCTGCTTGTAGGCAGGAGGGAGAGATGGAGCAATACTTGGAAGAAAAGAAAGCTTCGCAGAAGAGGCCAGCAGCGACATTCCAACGGCAAGACAAGAAGAAAGCGGTGTACCAGACACCGCAGCGATCCGTGGCAGTCGGCAGTTCTCAGGTACCCTCTGTACATTCCCCTGGTGTGAAGAAAGAGTGTCCCCACTGTGGGAAGACACATGGTGGTACCGAATGTTGGATGATTACGGGCAAGTGCTTGAAGTGCAGAAGCAGCGACCACAAGATCAAGGATTGCCCAAGACTTCAGCAGGGAGTCCAGCGCGGAGTGCCAGCCCCAGCAGTAGCGGCAGCAGCGCCAGCTACAGGAAGACCAGGAAGGCCTCGAGCCCCAGCTCGAGCGTTTGCTTTAGCTCGCGAGGACGCCGAGCAGGCGGAGCATGTCACCGAAGGTACGGTTTTGCTTTTAGGTGTGCACGCTCGGGTTTTGTTTGATACGGGTGCTACTCACTCGTTCATTTCCGAGCGGTTCGCTAGGCAGTTAGCCCTAGAGTCAGGCATCGAGTCTGAGGATTTAGAGGTCCCTTTGTCTGTGCACACCCCTGCGAGTACGGTACGACTAGGAAGTGCATCCCGTCGTTACCTGTGTGCATTGAGGATAGAATCCTAGATGGGTGTTTCTTCTTGCTAAAGATGAAGGACTATGATGCTATTCTTGGTCTGGATTGGCTAGAGGAGCACTATGCGTTAGTGGATTGTCGCCGCAAGAGGATTGTTTTCCGCATTCCTGGAGAGGACGAGTTCTCTCATCCCTTGCCAAGGAACTTGGTGGGAAAGTTAGTCATCTCTGCCATGAAGGCGATGCGCATGGTGAACAAGGGTTGTGACACTTTTCTTGCCAGCGTGGTACTAGTGCCAGAGGCTGATGAGTCACCTACTCTTGCAGAGATTGAGGTAGTGCAAGATTTTCCAGACATTTTTCCTGATGATTTGTCTGGTTTGCCACCGGATAGAGAGATAGAGTTTACCATAGAGTTGCTTCCAGGCACCTCTCCTATCTCGAAGGCTCCATATCGGATGGAACCTGCGGAGTTAGCCGAGTTGAGGAGGCAGTTGCAAGAGTTTCTAGATAAGGGATTTATTCGCCTAGTGTTTCCCCTTGGGGCACACCTGTATTGTTCGTCAAGAAGAAAGACGGGTCACTTAGATTATGCATTGACTACAGAAAGTTGAACCAAGTGACTGTGAAGAACAGATATCCCTTACCTCGTATTGATGATTTGTTTGACCAGTTGCGAGATGCATCAGTCTTTTCTAAGATTGACTTGCGATCTGGTTATCATTAGTTGAGGATTCAGAGTGAGGATGTGTCCAAAACGGCGTTTAGAACCCGTTATGGACATTATGAGTTTTTGGTCCTTCCTTTCGGATTGACCAATACCCCTGCAGCGTTCATGGATCTCATGAACAGGGTGTTTAGGCCTTATTTAGATAGCTTTGTCGTGGTGTTTATTGATGATGTGCTGTTTACTCCTCGGACGAGGCCACACACCGTCAGCATTTGAGGATAGTGTTAGAGGTTCTTCGTGAGTACAAGCTGTCGCTAAGTTCAGCAAGTGCGATTTTTGGTTGCGCGAGGTTCATTTCCTCGGGCATGTGATCTCCGGCTGGTGTAGCAGTTGATCCGGCAAAGGTCCAGGCAATTATGGATTGGGAGGTTCCCAAGACCCCTTCGGAGATTCGTAGTTTTATTGGTTTAGCTGGTTACTATCGGCGATTATTGAGGGATTTTCATCCATCGCCGCCCCTTTGACTCAGCTTACCAGAAAGGGAGTGAAGTTTGTTTGGTCCGAGAAGTGTGAGAGTAGTTTTCAATTATTGAAGACTAAGCTCACGACAGCCCCGGTGTTAGTCTTATCGAGCGGTGTAGAGGGTTTTGCTATCTACACGGATGCGTCTCGGATTGGTTTAGGCTGTGTGCTCATGCAGCAGGAAAGGGTAGTGGCTTATGCTTCTCGTCAGTTGAAGGAGCATGAGAAGAACTATCCGACTCATGACTTGGAGCTCGCAGCAGTGGTTCATGCACTAAAGATCTGGAGGCACTATCTTTATGGTGTCAGATTTGAGGTGTTTACCGACCACAAGAGCTTAAAGTATCTTTTCTTCCAAAAGGAATTAAACCTGAGGCAGAGGAGATGGATTGAGTTCTTGAAGGACTATGACTTCGACCTTCAGTATCACCCTGGAAAGGCGAATGTTGTAGCGGATGCTTTGAGTAGAAAGATGCCATCTCTCCAGCAGGATTGGAAGATGTTGGAAGATGCGGCTTGCACGTTGACTGAGTTAGAGCCATCGCTATGCTAGGCTTTTGTAGCTCAGTTATCTCTTAGGTCCTCGATTTTGGATGAGGTGAACGAGCAACAGGGAGCCGACCCTAGAATCTTAGAGTTAGTAGGCAAGGCAGGCATTGCTCGTGATGAGGACGGTGTGATTAGATTTCAGCACGTGTTTGTGTCCCCGATTTAGTAGATGTCCGTGAGCATGTGTTAGCGGAGGCTCATAGATCGCATTCTCTATTCATCCAGGTAACACTAAGATGTATCAAGATTGAAGAGATCATTTTGGTGGTCCGGTATGAAGAGGGACGTAGTGGATTATGTATCCCTGTTTAGTATGCCAGCAAGTGAAGGCCGAGCGACAGCGACCATCCGACCTTATGCAAAGGATGGACATCCCAGTGTGGAAGTGGGAAGCTGTCACTATGGACTTTTTTCGGGTTTGCCTTGATCTAGAAGGGCATGACTCGATCTGGGTATTGTAGATAGATTCTCGAAGACTGCTCATTTCTTGCCTATGAAGAAGAAGCAGTCAGTAGAGAGTTTAGCTAGATTGTATGTTAGTAGTATCATTAGATTGCATGGTGTGCCGAAGTCGATCATTTCGGATCGAGATCCGAGATTTACTTCGAGGTTGTGGAAGGGTCTTCAGGATGCTTTAGGTTCGGAGCTAAAGCTCAGTTCGGCGTTTCATCCCCAGACTGATGGACAGTCCGAGAGGACTATCCAGACGCTCGAGGATATGTTGAGAGCGTGTGTTTGGATTGGAAGGATGATTGGGAGCGTCATCTACCTCTAGTGGAGTTCGCATACAACAACAGCTTTCATGCAAGTATTGGTATGGCTCCATTCGAGGCGTTGTATGGTAGGCCATGCAGATCTCCTTTATGTTGGGAGGAGACTGGTGATAGGCAGTTGATCGGTCTGGAGTTAGTTCAGGAGACTTCGGATAAGGTCCAGCTTATCAGAAAGAGGCTTGTTGCGGCACAGGATAGGCAGAAGAGTTATGCCGACAATATGAGGAAGGATCTTGAGTTCGAGGTTGGCGATCATGTCTTCTTGAAGATATCGCCTACCGAGGTGTTGTCAGATTTGGTAGGCAGGCATAGTAAGTTGAGCCCTAGATTCATTGGCCCATATGAGATTCTCAGACGTTTGGGCAGCGTGGCATATGAGCTAGCCTTACCCCCAGCTTTGGCTAGTGTTCATCCTGTGTTCCACGTTTCGATGCTCAAGAAGTATGTCCAAGATCCGTCTCATGTGATTTGTCATGAGCCAGTGGAGATTCAGCCAGATCTGTCGTATGTCGAGCAACCAGTAGCTATTCTTGACCGGAAGGTTCAGCATCTCCGGAACAAGAGTATTGCGTCGGTGAAAGTTCTCTGGCGGAACTTCTCGCGAGAGGAGGCTACTTGGGAGCTTGAGGATGCGATGAAGAAGACGTATCGCCTTTTGTTTGAGTAGCGTCGTTCTAACTTCGAGGACGAAGTTTCTTTTAAGGGGGAGAGGGTGTAAGGCTCTCGAATTTTGTAACATTATTGAATTGCATGTGAATAATTCATGTTGAGTATGTATGTATGTATCTACGTATGTATTAATTAGTATACTTATGTGTGTATGTGTATAAATTAGGTATAAATAATGTATGTATTGTATGATGGTAGTGTGTACATGTTAATACATACATATGGCATGTATATAGGCGTGAGATGTGCATGGTTTCTGCATGTTTTAGAGTTCTGGCCGAAGGCCGGATTGGCGTCAATATCAGTAGACGTCGATGTTGTGTCGGCGTCAACCATGTGGACGCCAACACTAAGTCCAGCGTCCAGCGATGTGGACGCCAATCTCTCTGACTTGCATGCGTTGCAGACCCGAAATTCTGGAAGCAAGCCACCCCAACCATTGAGGAGCTGTCCCCAACGGTCTGAAAGGGGTATCACATCACCTCCTGCGTGGGTAAGAGGTCTTTGGCTATATACAAAGCCATTTTCACAACCCTAAGCCTTCTCTTTACCCCTTTGCAAGAGAGGAAGAAGAGAAAGGAGTGAAACCCTATTTTCTGTGAGAAACCCTCACTCTTTGCAACCCGAAATCTGAAGTTCTGAAGCTTGATCCGGCCACCTGCTGCATCAAGGAGCTTGCTGGATCATCAAGGAAGGCATCCCCGACCTCGGATTGCACTGGAGCTTGCTCAAGAACCCGGAGGAAGGCCATCTTGGAGGCTGGTTGGGAACTTCTTGGGACAGCCCAAGGAGAGCTTCACCAAGCCTTTTGATCCCTTTGGAGTGTACCTAAAAGGCAAGTACCCTACCCATAGTGTTCATGTATGTGTCTAGGATGGTTCTACCATTTTTATGTATTTTCCCTCAGTCCTAGACCCCCAAATTCACACCATCTTTGGAGCTCGGCTCTGTGTTTTGCACAGACCTGACCTTAACGGCAATATCCCTTGCCGCTAAGATCATGCTCAGCGTCCATCGATTATGCCGCTAACATTAAATTAGCAGCCATAGCTTGCCGCTAAGTTCATCTGAGCAGAACAGCAAGCTGTTCTGCCCTTCTATATGATTAATTCGATATGTTTTACGATGAGGATATAATGTAATCTCTTATACGCTATGTATACTAGTGAATGTGGTGTGTGGATGGTTTTGTGCAAGGTGGTAAATGATAGAGTTTATTATTCCATGGAAATACATGTATGATGAGTTGCTAATCTTGTCAACCCTTTGTTCGTATGATTTAGGACGAGTCTGAATGTCCTACATTTTATGGGTCATGCTATTAGTCACTCTCTGTTCTGAAATTCTGAGATTTTTCCCATGCTGTGTGAATTAGTGAAAATGTTGTTTGGGAAATAGAAATCATGCGTAGGTCATGATAAATCTTCGGTAAATCATGTATTGCCCACAAATTTCAGGAATAAATTCTGTAGCTCCATGCCTGTTAGGGCTCAGACAGTGAGTTGTTAAAATGGTGCTTGTGTTCAGCTCCATGTTAAATCGAATTGCAGATAGCATGTGGAATTAATGTTAGATTTTCTGTAATTTCGTTTTAGCTTAGAAAAATATGAAATATTGCATGAAGAACCCTAAACTCGAAATTAGCATGTGGTTAAAATTTCAGGTCATTTGGACCAGTATATGATGCAATATGGATTTTCCATGTAAAAACGTGAAACTAATGCATGTCGTTGTGAAAATGATTTGATTTTGTATATAGCAACCTGATTAGTGAAATTTCCTGAGCACTAAATTTCTGTAATTGTAGTGTCATGTAAGGAAAACAGAGCACTATGTGTGTGAATGAGTGAGATGTGAGTGTCATGTGCTAAACTAAGTGCTTAAATCGGAAAACGTGTAATGTGTAAATTGTGCCAATTGTGACATTGCTTCCACAGAGGGCAGTGGAACCGTATCAGGGAAAAGTCCCCCTGAGAAGTTCAATGTGTTGTGACCCTAAGGGCATTAGGGGGAAATCCTGGAGGTGGACAAGTACCACTGGTTAGGGTGGAGACTTGTTCTCCCGGTCTACGCAGTCCAAGAGTCGCCATTGTATTGCCTAGATGGCGTCTATGTGATGTGATGTGTTGTGTCCTTCTTTGGTGGTTTGGACTATGTGTCACGGCACTAAATGTGAATGTGTAAATGTGTATGTGTTCATGTGAAAAGTGAATGTGAACAATGTGTAAAAGTGCATGTGTAAAGTGTGAAATATGCGAATTTGATTAGTGAAATTTCCATGTTATGACAATCTGAAATCATGCTGAAACAGTAGCTTTACTATATTATGATCATGTTTATGTATGCAAAATGCCTAGAATCCATGCTAGGGATAATTTTTAAGCATATATAAACATCTTCCATACTTGATTGTTCACATGTTGTGATTTAAATCGTTGTTGTAGCTCTCATGTGTTAGATTATGGTTGCTAAAGCATGTAAAACCAGCAAGTTTAAAGCATGTAAAATGGTTATGTATATGTGTAGGAATGTGTAGATTCCATGTTAGGTATGTTTCCTTTCATGCATGCTCGGAAATTCATGTTAATGGCTTTCATGTCTTAGTTGGTTGAAGGTAGATTTCTATGTGAGGAATGAATAGAAAGCATGTGATAGGTGATTCTATTTTAGGAAACCTAAAAGCATAGTCCATGTGTTTAAATTGTAGATTCACCATGACAGGTTGTAAAATTTAATGTCAAGAATGCTACATGTTGTGTCTTATGAATGTGTATGTAGAACCTACTATGATATGTGCATGTGCGGTATGTGTAGAATTACTTGCGGAGTCTTTTAGACTCACTATTTGCTTCGGCGTACAGGTGTAGTTGGTGACGAGACACTTGTGGAGGAGACATTGGAGACCGACTCCGAGCGCGGAGATTAGAGTGTTGGAGTACTTGTGACATTTTGTGATTTTCATAGTATGTAATTTGAACATTGTACTAGCATTATCTTGGAAGAATGTATAAGTATAGACATCTATGTATTTGATTTTCAGCAATTTAAATTATGTGGACTTTTAGTTCTCTAAATGTTATCGAATCATGTATGTTAAATGTGGATGATGAATGAATGAAGACAGTGGTTCTTTTACTTCCGCTACTCTGTTCTTATATTCACGTGTATCTCAGCTGAATGTCATTGTTGGGTAAATGTCCCACTGTGATGACGCTCGCTATATCGACGTGGGTTGGTATAACCGTACCAGTATAATGAGGGTCGTCACACTTAATCTATTATGGACATCAATTAATTGATTACATGGAGCTTGGTCATCACTAAATTGTCATGAAGAAATGGATTGTATGTGATCTTCCTTATCGATTAGTCTATGGCTTGCATGGACATGCCAATTAGTCCACGACATGTATGCGTGTCTCATTATTTCTAGCAAATGTTATCAATCAGGCGCACCTTAGTCTTGTCTAAGGCTCACTACCTCTATACGTGTACATAATTAATACACTTCTTACTTACTAAAAAACTACTTTTAGCTACATATTTGCATGTGATGTAAATATATCCTAAATATTTATGTTATGGTGCAACCATGCTAAATTTAAAACCCCTCAATTAATTAAACTCTAATCAGGTGATCATGATAGATAAAGAATGATACATGTAGCCTTCAATTGTTATAGGATAGATAGGCCATTTAATCAAGTTTGATTTGTTGTGTTGCCACAAGACTTGCTTGCTTGGACAATAGAGTTTATCCTATGGCATGGCAATGCCATAAATGAGGTGGAGGCGCAATATCACTTTGTTGTACTACCACAAGAGTGCTATCACAACCATTCTTATTAAGTAACGATGGCATTGACTTAACCAATTACATTGGCTTGTTGTGATGCCATAAGGCCATTATGAATCGGAGGCTAAAGATTGAAAATTACAAAGAGTTTAATTGACAATAGTTGTCTACCTCTTGAGCATGATATGATTTATCATGTTGCCACAAGGTCATATCATGATGTTGATTTGATTATGATCCCCACTATAAGTTTGCTAAAAACTCTCGTCTCACATGCCGATGGTGTCATGCGATTCGTCATAAATCTAGTGGAACTTATTAAGATAGAAGATGATATTTTAGTTAAATCCAATAGTCTGCATGTTATTTATAATGTTACATCTTCTTCTCATATCACAACGACATTGTCAAACTCACTTCGTTGCATAATTGATGCTCCTAAACTCACTGGTCCAAACTATACAGATTGACTTACGAATCTGAGAATTAATCTCACTTTTGAGAAATTTACATATGTTCATGTTGAGACCATGCCCAAACCAAAGGAATGGGCAAAAGAAGGAGAAATCCTTGAATATGAGAAGTACAAGAAGACTCTCTCCTTGCCCAGTGCTACATGTTGACCTCAATGAGCACAGAACTATAAGGTTAACAAGAGAAGATTCATCCATCTTCGCAAATTGTTTAAGGAGCTGAGTTGCACTCAACGACATGAGATATTGAAGAACTTGTTTAGGTCAAGAATGGCAGAGGCAATATTCATTTAGAACCATATTCTTAAAATGATTGAATAGATAGAAAAAAATTAAGAAGCTAGGAATTGTAGACACCTATTTCTGGCTCATAAATCGAGCCACATTTCATGTTCTCATAATATGTCCCAAGTTAGTCGCTATCTTCAGCCCATTAGCAGCCTATTGAGTACAAATTCCATCCTATCTCATCCAATTTTATCAAAGAGTCCTTGTTCTTATTAATAGTTAGGGTTTCAGATCCTAAACCTTAACGCGTCAGCCCGATTGGACGCATCAGTACTATCATGGTAGCCCCCTTTGACACGTAAGGCCATGCATATCCATTTATGTCCATTCTGTATCGCATCGGATCCCTTGGACGCGTTAACTCTTATCCTGGTCTCTGGATACAATGTGTTAAGAGTTTGCATGGCAAAGGTCACGTAAGCTTTCTCTCTCTTTTTCACTCGATCTTATTTTTATCCCAACGGCCTTGGGATGACATCTAATTTTGAGGCTCGGTTCTATCCACCCCTAAGACCCCCTCAGGGCTCTTCCATGTGGATTTAGATGACTTTTAATCTTTTTATTATGATCATTGTCCTCCTAGTACGAGATAAGACCCTCCCTCTCTTTAAAACCATGCCATTCTCCTCCAAGCCTGAGTTAGACAACAAAGGCTCCCTTTCCACATCTCAGAGCTATTGCACTCCAAGAAGATTGCCGCCATAGCTAGGGAGTCTCCCTTTTGGGGATCTTTCTCTCTCTCTCTCTCTCTTGATGATCAGTCTATCCCCATGTAATTTTAATGTATTTTGGTGATTAATAAAACTAAACTAATTTTTATAAATAATATTTAATGAATATTTCATAAGTCTTAAAGTACAGGAAAAATACCAAGGTCAATCAAGCCAATAAAGGTATGCATTACTTCTCTGAAGCTTTAATCTTTTCAACATGATATTTTTCTAAGTCCATATCGATTTCTGTTGAAATTCATAACGATTTCCTTATAAGACCGAAAAGTCATGTTGTTTCAATCAAGTCGATGTCATAACAACTCTATAAGTTATCACAATGATTTCTTTAGAAAGCGCAACGACTTGCCTGTCATAACGACTCTATAAGTTATCGCAACGATTTCTTTAGAAAGCGCAACGACTTGCCTGTCATAACGACTCTATAAGTTATCGCAACGATTTCTTTAGAAAGCGCAACGACTTGCCTGTCATAACGACTTCATAAGTTACCGTAACGATTTCTTTAGAACTCGCAACGACTTGCCTGTCGTAACAACTTCATAAGTTACCGTAACGATTTCTTTAGAACTCGCAATGACTTGCCTGTCGTAACGACTTCATAAGTTACCGTAACGATTTCTTTAGAACTCGCAACGACTTGCCTGTCGTAACGACTTCATAAGTTACCGTAACGATTTCTTTAGAACTTGCAATGACTTACCCGTCGTAATGACTTCATAAGTTACCGCAAAGATTTCTTTAAGTACTCATAACGATTTGCTTTACACAAAGATTTCTTTAAGCGCTCATAACGATTTGCTCTCTATAATGACTTATTAGTATTCAGAACGACTTGATAAGTGTTCATAACGATTTGCTCTCTATAATGACTTGTTAGTATTCAGAACGACTTGATAAGTGTCCATAACGATTTGCTCTCTATAATGACTTGTTAGTATTCATAATGATTTCATAAGTCATATAGACATCAACTTTACAGTTTATATCAACTTGATTTTATCTTATCTCTTGAAGCATTGACTAGTCAAAGTCACGCATATATCTATCTGTCACTCCTGCATTTATGAGTTCTGAACGTATCTCTGCATGCATGCAGACAATATCGTCCATTATTATGCTTACTCTGTATACATCCTTTAAAACAAGCTATTTAGGATTACTACTCTAGTGAATACTCACATCAACGTATACTGACAACAAGAGACAGTTTGAGTTGTCTACTGTCTAGCATTTAATGTGTGCAGGGTCCTGAAGACTTTCTATCATACAACGTTGGACCTAGACGTCAGAAGACCCTATCTCTTTGCGTGCTCAAATGGATAAAAGATAGTTGAAGCTTCCAAATGTCAAACAGTCTAACGACTACTCAAGAGAGAGACACAACGGTTACTTCAACGAACATATTTCAAAAGAAGAATAAATACAAGAGAAGTGAAGAAAAGAACATGAGAGGAATTCAAGCATTCAAGCATTCAAACTCTTCTGCAAGAAGTCCAGAGCCACGAACCTCATTCCTCTTAGCTGTTTGCTCTTTGCTCTCCACTAGTTTGTGAAAATCCTGAGAGAGCCTGTGTAGTTCTGAGAGTGTGCTTAGCTTAAATCTCTTTCTCTCAGTTCTAGTTGCTTCAGATCCTTGCTTGTCAAAAGCTTGATCTAGGGGCTTGAATTTCATTCAATTCTCTTTGAGGTGTAGTTCCCTTTGGTTGTGAAGGAAGACCTGGTGGTATCCAGGGTGTGGTTCCCTTCGGTTGTGAAGGAAGACCTGGTGAGGTATCCAGGGTGTTGTTGTTCCCTTTGGGTGTGAAGGAAGACCAGCTAAGCTGGGTGTTGTTGCGTCCTTAGGGGGACTGTACCCTAGTTAGTGAAATTTTGAGTTGTTGCTCAGGGACTGGACGTAGGACTCCTAAGAAGAGGAAGTCCGAACCAGGATAATTCTTGTGTTGTGTGATTGTCCTCTTTGTGTGTTTGATATTTAAACTAACAGTCACTAACCTCCTTCGAAGAAAGTTTGTGTGAATATTTTTAGTTACAGGTATCTTGCAGATTATTTTAAAAGACCCATTCACCCCCCCTCTGGGCTCGTCAACTGGGCAACAAGTGGTATCAGAGCGAGTCTCTTCGACAAAGAAAGGATCCAACGATCTGAAGAGTAAAGATCCATGGCAGCCCAAGGTAACTTTGAAGGTCAGTCTGTCAACCGACCCCCTCTCTTCGATGGTGAAGATTATCCTTACTGGAAGACCAGAATGAATACTTTCTACAAGGCCACGACTATCAAATTTGGTCCATAGTAGAAGAAGGTGATCTGTTAGTCACAAATGAGAAAGCTCAATGGACAGATGATGACAGAAAGAAGATCTCCTTGAATTGCAAAGCAAAGAGCATCTTATGTTGTGCTCTAAGTAAGAAGGAGTTCAACAGAGTCTCAGCCTGCAAATCCTTAATGGAAATGTGGGAAAAGCTCAGGATTACTTATGAAGGCACAGACAAAGTGAAGGAAACAAGAATCGACATTCTTGTCACTCAATATGAAAGATTTCAGATGCAGTTAGGTGAGTCCATAACTCAAATGTTCAATCGGTTCACTGACATCACAAATGGACTAGCTGGTCTGGGGAAAACCCTATGAGATTGGAGAGATGGTAAGGAAGATACTTAGATCCTTATCGTCCTCATGGACCCCAAAGGTCACAGCAATAGAAGAAGCTAATGACTTGAAGAGAATGTCTGTAGAAAAGCTCATTGGTCCCTCATGGCCCATGAGATCAACATGGAAAGGCTAGGAGAGTCCTCTAGCAGAAAGAAGCACTCCAACGCCTTAAAAGCTGAAGAAGATTCACCAGAAGCAAGTTCAACTGAGAGTGAAAGTAATGCAGACAGCGAGAATGAGGAAGCAATGCTATTTAAAAGATTGCAATGGATTTTGGCTAAGAAGAAGAAGTTTCAATCAGGTAGAAGGCACTTCAAAAGGAATAAGGACTTCAAGAAGCCAGATGGAAAAGAGATGAAGAAAACATACCCATCTGCTATGAGTGTAAGAAGCCTGGACACATTAAAGCTGAGTGTCCAAAATTAAGAAGCCGGAGTTCAGGAAGAAAGACAGCTCTAAGAAGTTCAGAAAGTACAAAAAGAAGGCGATGGCAGCAGCATGGGAAAACAGTAGCGACTCAGACAGTGAGTCAAGCTCCTACAGCGATGAAGAAGAAGCCAACTTGGCCTTCATGGCTAATACTGAAGAAAAGGTAACCTCTGACTCTTCTTTTGATTCATGCAATGGTTCAGATTCCGATAGTTTAGAAGAGGCTTTCAACGAACTATATGAAAAATATAAAGAAGTAACCAAACTATTAAAAGTAAGCAAAAACATAGTTTGTATATAAATACAAACAGATCTAAAATCAGAAAATGATCAATTAGAAAGTTAAATAACTGAACTTAAAAGAAGAAATGAACTGTTATGTGAAGACTTAAAAGCTAAGAATGAACAAATAATTAAACTTGAAAAATAGAAAATGTAGGTGAACTAAGAACTGAAATTAAAACCTAACAGAAGAAAATATACAGTTATCTAGCACATTAGAAAAATTCACCATGGTAAAACTCCCTCATATTAAAAGGTGCTAGAAGATCAGGTAAGAGAAATAGATTAGGATATACACCCCCAGATAATGAGGAAACCATAGTTTATCCTAAAATATATCCACACCAAATTTGTACCTGAACAAGATATAACATACAAAGCTGATTTCAAATATATAGAAAAAGTAACCAATTATCCTGTTGTAGTCACTGCAACAAGTTAGGACATATCATAACGACATGCCCAACAAGACATAAGAATGGATAATAAAAAGTAAAATAAATGACACTAACCCATCAGGACCCAAAAGAATTTGGGTACCTAAAACTTGATGTTTTTATTTCAGGTTATCCCTCGAGCATCCAATGGTATTTGGATAGTGGGTGCTCAAGGCACATGTCAGGAAACCAGAAGTTATTCTCTCATCTCCAAGCTGAAGAAGGAACAGTCACTTATGGAGATAATGGGAAAGGAACAGTGATAGGCAGTGGCTCTGTGAATAACAAAGGAAAAACAGTCATAGAAGATGTGTTTTATAGTCAAGGGATTGAAGCACAACCTTATTAGCATCATCTAGCTGTGTGAGAGGCCATCAGATCAAGTTTCAAGAGTCAAGTGTAGCATACTGAAGGATGAAGCACTCATCTTTGAAGCTAATAGAGAAAAGAACTTGTATGTGCTCTATCTTGAGGAACTCAAGGAACAAGACGTCTGTCTGACAGCAAATAGGATAAATCTACTGAATTATGGCACAGACGACTAGGTCATTGCAGTATAGATGGCATGAGAAAATTGCTGAAGAAGAATCTTGTGGAAGGTCTACCTAAGGTCAGTGCAAAAATGGATGGTGTCTGTAGACCTTGTGCTAAGGGAAAGCACACCAAGAGCTCCTTCAAGTCAAAGACGGTGGTGACCACCTCAAAACCTTTAGAGCTCCTTCATATGGATCTATTGGGCCAATGAGGACTACAGTTTGGAGGAAAGAACTTTGGATTTGTCATAGTCGATGACTACTCAAGATTCACATGAGTATCATTCCTAGAGCATAAAGATGACACTTTCGAAAATTTTGTCAGTTTCAGCAAGAAAGTCCAGAAAAATCAGAAGTTTAGCATTGTGTCTATCCGATCAGATCATGGTGGTGAATTTCAGAATGAAAAGTTTGCTAGATTCTGTGATGATCAGGGAATTGAGCATAATTTCTCAGCACCAAGAACACCACAGCAAAACAGTATCGTTGAAAGAAAGAATAGAACCCTATTGGATATGGCAAGAACTATGCTCTCAGAATATGATCTGCCAAGATACTTCTGGGCTGAAGCAGTCAACACAGCAAGCTACATTATCAACCGAGTAATGATCAGGCCAATCCTGAAGAAGACTGCATATGAACTGTTCAAAAAGAAAGAAGCCAAGATCAGCCACTTCAGGACTTTTGGATGTCCTTGTTTCATCCACAACAATGGAAAAAAGGACATTGGTAAGTTGGATGCCAAATCAGACAAAGGCATCTTCATGGGGTACACCTCTAAACCCAAAGGCTATAGAGTATTTAAAAACGTACTTTATTAATTGAACAGTCTGTACACATTATTTTTGATGAAACTAACCATTCCTTGAGAAAGGAAGTAGATAGTGATAATGAGGAAACAGTGAACTGTCCAAGAAACTAAAGACTCATCAATTGAGGACAAGGATGATCCACCTCTGGAAGACTGCAACAAGAAGAACTTACTCATGAAAATCTTCCAAAGGAGTGGAGATAGAAGAAAGATCACCCACTTGAGAATATTATTGGTGATCCATCCATAGGGGTAAGAACGAGAGGTAATGTATTCCTTGTGATTACCTAGCTTTTGTTTCTCAATAGAGCCTAGGACAGTCAATGAAGCTCTTTCTGATGAATCTTGGATAGTAGCCATGCAAGATGAATTAAATCAATTCAAGAGAAACCAAGTATGGTCACTTGTTCCTAGACCATCAGACCATCCAGTCATTGGCACCAAATGAGTGTTCAGAAATAAACTGGATGAAACTGGTGCAATCTTAAGAAACAGGCCAGATTGGTAGCTCAAGGCTATTCTCAAGAGGAAGGCATAGATTTCGATGAAACCTATGCACCTGTAGCTAGACATGAGGCCATTAGAATATACTTGCATATGCATCTGCTTTGAGTTTAACATTATTCAAATGGATGTTAAATCCGTATTTTTAAATGGTTTTATAAAGAGGAAGTTATGTGGAACAACCCCGGGTTTTGATGACACAGAATTTCCTAATCACGTTTTCAAATTACACAAAGCATTATATGGTTTAAAGCAAGCACCTAGAGCCTGGTATGAAAGGCTTAGCTCTTTTCTTTTTTTTAAACCATGGTTTCTGTAGAGGTCAAGTAGATAGTACTCTTTTCATAAAGTCAAAGGTCAAACACATTCTACTAGTTCAAATTTATGTAGATGATATTATTTTTGGTTCTACTGATGGATCCCTTTGCAAGTACTTTGAAAAGTTGATGCAGGGAGAATTTGAAATGAGCATGATGGGAGAACTAATTATTTCCTTGGATTACAAATCAAACAAGGAAAGGAAGGAACTCACATCTGTCAAGCAAAATACACAAAAGAACTCTTAAAGAAATTTGGATTCGAAAATACCAAGCCACTGTCAACACCAATGAGTACATCAACAAGGATGGACAGTGATAAAGATGGTAAGAAAGTAGATCAAAAGATCTACGGAGGTATGATGGATCATTACTTTACTTGACAGCTAGTAGACCGATATTCTATTTAGTGTATGCATGTGTGCTAGGTATCAGGCCGATCCTAGAGAATCACTTAATTTCTGTGAAAAGAATATTTAGATATTAGCAAGAACTCATGACTTAGGTCTGTGGTATCCAAAATGTTGTGAAATTAACTTAGTAGGTTATTCTGATGCTGACTATGATGGATGCAAATTAGATAGAAAAAGCACCAGTGGTTGTGTCAATTTCTTGCAGGATGTTTGATATCTGGTCTTCAAAGAAACAAAATTCAGTGGCATTTTCTACAGCTGAAGCTGATACGTAGCTGCTGGAAGTTGCTGTACACAACTCTTATGGATAAAGCAACAACTTGAAGATTTCGGATTAAACATCAAATCCATCCACTGTTGTGTGACAACACCAGTGCCATTAATCTCACCAAGAATCCAGTTCAACATTCAAGGACCAAGCATATTGAGGTTAGATATCATTTTATTCGTGATCATGTAGCAAATGGTAATATTGAAATATCTTTTATTGATACAAATGGTCAGTTAGCAGACATTTTACAAAAGCCTTACCCGAGGAGAGATTCACATCTCTTAGAAGTGAATTAGGCATGTGCAATTGTGAAAATGTTTGTTCACAACTGACACATTAAATTTCAGAATTAAGTAATTTTTCCCTCCATGGCTTTAAGCAAAAAAATTCAAATTATCCTTTATAACCGCTCTCTCATTGAAGTCGGTTTGAATAGTCAAAATCTTTTGTCTTCTTCTGCCGCCTTTTGGCGCCTCACTTTCTACAACACATAATTTATTCATAAAATCAATGACAGAACGATTCGTATCTCATCGTCTACCTTTTCCCCTTTTCATCTTGCGCATGAGCCGATGCCCTAACAACTCATATCTCAACCCTCTGCAAATTTGAACCTTCCTCCTCCTTCCCGTAAAATTTCTTGAGGGTTCCTTCTCTTCTCCTTCCGTTTCAACCCTCCAGAATCTTTCCCACCTGAATCCATGGCCGCACCAGTCATCGCCGGCAGTTGGGTGGCTACAACGCCGAGTTTCTCACTCCTGAGCAGCAGGAGAGGTTTACCTTTGTGAAGACAAAGCTCTGTGGCAATAAAAAAGTCGATGTTGCTAATCTGAGGAAAAATGGAATGAGCAGCGTGGCAGACTTGATCAATCAGATGCAATGGACGGGAGTTACACCTTTTCGGAGGTTAGTTATCCAGACCTGGTAAAAGCATTCTTCGTTTGTATGAGAACAGAGGAAGATGGGTCCCTAGTTTCTTCAGTAAAGGGAACCCTGATTAGAATAGACCCTGAGTTGCTAAAGATATTATTTGATGTGAAGACTTCCGGGTTTAGTGGGGTTCACACTGTGGACGCCCAAGTGAAAGGTTGGGAATTATAGGGTCGGGCTTCAAGCTAAGGGATGGCAAGCTGGATATAAATCAACTAACTGCTTTCAACCACCCCTTCATTTTATTGTTTGTCAAATCTTAGTTCCCAGAAGTGCAACATTTTCATCTTGCACAAAGGCCGACTCTGACATGATGTACTGGGCCATTCAAAATAAGGAGATAAATATGGCTGCAGTGATGATGTAAAGAATGAAATTTGCCAGAGATCAGATTTGGGACACCAAGAGCAAGTTAAATGTGTCCCTGCCCTATGCCCACCTACTTACCAAGATCTTCAAACACTTCGGTGTTGATCTTTCTGGGGCAGTTGTAGAGAAAATGGGCCAAGCAATCAGGTCCAGTAACCTGAAGAAGAGTGGCTTCTCTGTGGAAAATGGTGTCTGGTTCAAGGCTTCAATTGTTGAAGGTGAAGCCATCATTGACGATGCCTCAGTTGTTCATCAGGAAATGGGATCAGAGGCTATGATTCCAGAATTGCCAGTAGAGTCAGTTTCAATTCCAGCAGTTGTAGCAGCAGAATCATCAGGCCCCTCTATTGCAGAAGTTCAGCCTGAAATTGCAGTAGAAAAAATAGTGGCAGATTTGCTGAAGAGGCAGTGGCATCAGGCCACATTGATGTACCAATGGAAGATATTCCAGTAGAGCTAGAGCACCCAGCTGCTCAGGGTGACTCTGTGATGGCGGATGCTCCCATTCAGGGGGAGCAAGTATCAAATGAAGAAGATGCTCCTATTGAGGGGGAGCTATCAAAAGAAGGTTCAGTAGAAGCAACTCCTGTTGTTGATGATCAGGAGGAAAGGCATAGAGATTCTCCAAATTTGGATGACAGAGAAGGGGAGACTGCAAGCTCTTCGAGCTCAGATGATGATCAACCTCCTCCAGCAAAAGAAGGCAAGAAGAAAGGAAAAGAAGTTGCCTCTGAAGTTCCTCTCCTTGGCTGATTCACCTTTTGAGAGGCAGGTCAAACAGAAAATTGTTATAAATTTAAAGCCTGTGATTGAGAGGCTTGATGCTCAAGGCACAATCCTGTGCTCTCTCCAATCAGATGTTAGTTCAATCTTCATGAGCCAAGCTTCAACTTCGAAGGATATCTCCAACATAAGAAATGCCATGAAGTGGTTTAACCAGGAAATGGGGTCTATGAAAAGTTTACTGGGAGAAATTCTCAAAGTGGTTGGAGCTCACAAGTGGTGGAGCTCAAGTTTCTCCTCCTCCACCTCCTGCAGCCCAGGTTCCACTGTCAGGGCCATCAGCTCAAGAAGCAAGGCCAACAGGGCCAGAAGCAGCAGCAGCACCAGCAGAGGCAGCATTGAATATTGAAGGGCCATCTGGGCCGGATGATCAGGTTAAAGGGCCTCCAGGGCCAGCTGAGCAAGGGTTAGGGCCATCAGGGCCATTGGAGAGTGAGTGTGCAGAAAGAGGCAGAAGAATCCTTGGCACCCAGCCCCCAGCTCCCTCTTCTCCTTCTCACACACCTATCCCTCCAACTCCACCCTCAGCTCCTACAGCTCCTCTGCTCCACAAACATTCAAGAAGCCTCAATCCAGACCAATCTCTTCTCCTACTCCATTCCTCCTCAATCCACCTCATCTCCTACCTCCTCTACTACAATTCCTTCTCCTGTACTTGAGGCCCCTCCAGCATCCTCAGCTGGAACCTCCTCCTCTTCATCTGGTCCCTCCCTTGGACCAGTTGATGATTTCCCAACTACTTCCCACTCTTTTCTTCATCCTACTCCTCCACCCTCTTTCATCACTATCATACCTGAAAGAGCCCAACTTAACTCTCCCTTTATGGAAAAGATAAAGGATGAGTTTGAGGAAGGCATTCTTAGGTCTGTGCTGAAGGTTGGGGAGCACATTCACAGGGCAGACCCTTCTAGTCCTGCCCCCAAGAAGAGGAAACTCACTTCTACTTCCTCCCTTTCCTCTGAACCCAAATACCCACCTTTGTGGTTTTCTCTCACAGTGGACAATAAACATAACCCACTGTATCAAAATTTCCAGAAGAATTAGCTCTAAATTTTGCAGAAAGGAGAATTGAGGATATTCTCCCAGAGGATATTGTTCAAGTTGAGGACCCACTACCCTCAACTGTTGTTGCATCTATTCTCTCAGATATTATTGATTCGATTCCTTCCACCTCTAGAGGGAATACCTTTCCAAAGTTGTTCTTGCCACCATCATTAACCTTCCTTTTCAAAATCTTTCAGATCATTTGAACATCATTCTACCCTACACTTCTCTTTCAAAATCCGAAAAGTCCAAAATCTTCTCTCTTGCCCACTCCAAAACTGAAGATCAATGGGGCAAAGGTCACAAGGATGTCCTAAAGAAATTCATTCTTGACAAATCTGCCAGATTTCCTCCAAGGGATCACTCCCTGACCTTGTCTGAGTGGTTCAGGATGTATCACAAGAACTTTGGGCACCTACATTCAAAAGGAAATCAAAATGATCAGGCATTTCATGCTATTCCACAACTACATATATGTTCATAGACTTCCAGAGGTTCAGCTCAGCCAATTCAGAAAGGTCATTTCAGCTCTGACTCCAGACATCTCTCACACTTCAGATGTTCAGGTAGATTTTGCTACCCTCCAAGTGCCTGAAGAGATAGCCCTTCCTCAAATCCATTTCCTTGTCATGGAATCCTCTGTAGGATCCATCATCTTTGAGCGTTTTGCCAGAGTAATGAGCAGAATTAAAGTACAGAAAGGCTGCCTGGTTGCTTTTCCTAGATTCCTATTTAGGGAATATCACCAGGGGCATGTAAGTGCTGAAGTTCTAGCCCCCATTCTGTCTGAATGTGAAAGGCTGACATCCTCAGAATGGTCCAAGTTCTACCCCTTGTCAGCTCAGCAGTTGTTTGAAATCAATGAAGCTCAGGCCAGGGAAGGCAAACCAGCCATTTCTCCAGCTACTTTCCTAGATATGAACTCCATTCATCTTGTTGATGACCCCTTCAAAGTCTGGGAGGAAAGATACAAAGTTTATATAGCCCTGCACAAGGCTCTCAGAGACAACCACAATCACTATCCTGTGACCATGGACCAATTCCTCACCTGTGCCAGCTTTGGGACTCGTCGTTTCCTCAAGATGAGCATGGACAAGAATGCATATGCTGATCTTCTTTATCAGCACCTAGATCTCATCTCAAAAGGATGGCTTCCTCCATGGGACCATCCTACTCTTTGTCTTTTGGAGTTTTTAAAACTCATTTTGAAGAGCAGGAAGCACAGGCATGGGAAACCATTTCCAATTTTGCCTCTCTTTTGTCCTGCCTTCTATTTACCTGTACCACCTCAAAGTTAATGAAAATTCCCTTGGTCCTCTGCCTCTATCTTTTCTCTTCTTTCTTTGTCTCGATTGTCTTTTTGCTCAATGACAAAAAGGGAGAGAAAATTAGCATGTCTGAAATACATTCCAATAATTTTCAAGAAGAAAATTAGCATGTCTTATCTTCAGATTGATTTCAGATATTTTTCATCCATGCTTATTATTCAGTTTTGTCATCACCAAAAAGGGGAGATTGATGATCAGTCTGTCCCCATGTAATTTTAATGTATTTTGGTGATTAACAAAACTAAACTAGTTTTTATAAATAATATCTAATGAATATTCATAAGTTTTAAAGTACAGGAAAAATACCAAGGTCAATCAAGCCAATAAAGGTATGCATTACTTCTCTGAAGCTTTAATCTTTTCAACATGATATTTTTCTAAGTCCATATCGATTTCTGTTAAAATTCATAACGATTTCTTATAAGACCGAAAAGTCATGTTGTTTCAATCAAGTCGATGTCATAACGACTCTATAAGTTATCGCAACGATTTCTTTAGAAAGCGCAACGACTTGCCTGTCATAACGACTCTATAAGTTATCGCAACGATTCTTTAGAAAGCGCAATGACTTGCCTGTCATAACGATCTATAAGTTATCGCAACGATTTCTTTAGAAAGCGCAACGACTTGCCTGTCATAACGACTTCATAAGTTACCGTAACGATTTCTTTAGAACTCGCAACGACTTGCCTGTCGTAATGACTTCATAAGTTACCATAACGATTTCTTTAGAACTCGCAACGACTTGCCTGTTGTAACGACTTTATAAGTTACCGTAATGATTTCTTTAGAACTCGCAACGACTTGCATGTCGTAACGACTTCATAAGTTACCGTAACGATTTCTTTAGAACTTGCAATGACTTACCTGTCGTAATGACTTCATAAGTTACCGCAAAGATTTCTTTAAGCACTCATAACGATTTGCTTTACACAAAGATTTCTTTAAGCGCTCATAACGATTTGCTCTCTATAATGACTTGTTAGTATTCAGAACGACTTGATAAGTGTTCATAATGATTTGCTCTCTATAATGACTTGTTAGTATTCAGAACGACTTGATAAGTGTTCATAACGATTTGCTCTCTATAATGACTTGTTAGTATTCATAACGATTTCATAAGTCATATAGACATCAACTTTACAGTTTATATCAACTTGATTTTTATCTTATCTCTTGAAGCATTGACTAGTCAAAGTCACGCATATATCTATCTGTCACTCCTGCATTTATGAGTTCTGAACGTATCTCTGCATGCATGCAGACAATATCGTCCATTATTATGCTTACTCTGTATACATCCTTTAAAACAAGCTATTTGGGATTGCTACTCTAGTGAATACTCACATCAATGTATACTGACAACAAGAGACAGTTTGAGTTGTTTACTGTCTAGCATTTAATGTGTGCAGGGTCCTGAAGACTTTCTATCATACAACGTTGGACCTAGACGTCAGAAGACCCTATCTCTTTGAGTGCTCAAATGGATAAAAGATAGTTGAAGCTTCCAAATGTCAAACAGTCTAACGACTACTCAAGAGAGAGACACAATGGTTACTTCAACGGACATATTTCAAAAGAAGAATAAATACAAGAGAAGTGAAGAAAAGAACATAAGAGGAATTCAAGCATTCAAGCATTCAAACTCTTCTGCAAGAAGTCCAGAGCCACGAACCTCATTCCTCTTAGCTGTTTGCTCTTTGCTCTCCACTAGTTTGTGAAAATCCTGAGAGAGCCTGTGTAGTTCTGAGAGTGTGCTTAGCTTAAATCTCTTTCTCTCAGTTCTAGTTGCTTCAGATCCTTGCTTGTCAAAAGCTTGATCTAGGGGCTTGAATTTCATTCAATCTCTTTGAGGTGTAGTTCCCTTCGGTTGTGAAGGAAGACCTGGTGGTATCCAGGGTGTGGTTCCCTTCGGTTGTGAAGGAAGACCTGGTGAGGTATCCAGGGTGTTGTTGTTCCCTTCGGTGTGAAGGAAGACCAGCTAAGCTGGGTGTTGTTGCGTCCTTAGGGGGACTGTACCCTAGTTAGTGAAGTCCTGAGTTGTTGCTCAGGGACTGGACGTAGGACTCCTAAGGAGAGGAAGTCCGAACCAGGATAATTCTTGTGTTGTGTGATTGTCCTCTTTGTGTGTTTGATATTTAAACTAACAGTCACTAACCTCCTTCGAAGAAAGTTTGTGTGAATATTTTTAGTTACAGGTATCTTGCAGATTATTTTAAAAGACCCATTCACCCCCCCTCTGGGCTCGTCAACTGGGAAACATCTCTCTCTCCCCTCTTTGCATGCATGTTATATGGGGTCCTTTGATTTCTTGATAGTTGCACGTTTCTCACACCCATCTTTCCTAACCCCAAGGGTTTCCTAATATCTCAAGTTCGCACCTTTCACGCTATCTTTGCTAGTTAGGAGTGCCCTGCAAGCCAATTCACATTAGCGATGACACTTGTAACCATGCACTAATCTCTTTTGGTAAAAATATTAATGACATTTTCTTACTGTATATTACATACATGTGATGATGTACGTATATGACGTGATGTCCATGGATATGTGCAATAGAAATTGGATCATAATGAGATCACGATAATGAGACCAATTCTCTTTAAATTAGATTGAGAGTGAAGGAGTTCACTGGGAGAATCCTATAAGAGTGAGAACCATATAGATTTCGTGTGGCCTAACAGTACCATGCCTCATACATGGTCTCTGAGATATTAGTTGGATGGGGACTAAAAATACACAGTAACTGTAGGCAGAAAGGTCCAATGGATTTGATCCCCTTGTATCATCTGGGGACTATGACGTAGTAGCTTGGTACGTCTATAGTCGATGAGTTGAGTGAATCATTATGGAGATAATGATTCACTAAGTCAGAATGAGTTTTGAATCAGAAAGAGTTCTAACGGGTGCAACTCACGGTTAGCTTAATATTAGGCCTAGAGGGTCACATACAAAAGGTGGATGACACGATGACAATAGAGGATTGGATAAAAGTTATCCAATAGTATCCCTTTCTAACCAAGGATGGAAATAAAATAGTTCATCGACAGGATGGTCCTCACGACAGGATAGACTGTTGCCATGATGGTCCTACCTACAATCGACCATGTCGCCAAGACCTCCTGGCGACATGGTCGACTGTGTTGAACCACTCCTATATTTTATCCTTTTATTTTGGTGATAACAAAACCCATGTTTAACTTAAAATGTCATTAATATATTTTATATCATGTTTCTCCCATGAATACAATATATTCTTGCATTATCACTTCAGATTTATACTAAGTTTCAACTTCGTCATGCATGTTTTTATCATGATCAGTCGAAGTCTCAATTCATCATATCCAAAGCCCACTTCGTCATATCCGAAGTTGGCACGTCGTCATGCTTGTTTTTGTCTTGATCAGTCGAAGTCTCATTTCGTCATATCCAAAGTTCACTTTATCATATACAAAGTTCATTTCGTCATATCTGAAGCTATATACGAAGTTCACTTCGACTGACTGCATATTTCAGCTTCGACCGACAACGTTAATTTCTGTTCATCTGAAGTTCACTTCGACATATCTGAAGTTACACTTTATCATATCCGAAGCTTCATTTCAACTGACTGCGTTATATCTTGGCCAATCGAAGTAGTCTACTTCGACCGACCATGTTGTATTTTGTCCAGTCGAATTGCCATATCGATTGTTGAACATCTTAACATCGTTTGTCTTTATAAACATCAATTACTATTATATTTAGATGTTGATTGTTGTTATAATTTAAACATCAATTGCTGTTTTAATATCGATTACTTCTTACACATTGATTGCTCTTCACTTAAACATCGATTACTATTATAAATCAAACATCCATTGCATTAGAACATCGATTGCCTTCAAACATCGATTGCTTCACTTAAACATCGATTGCCTTCATGAAACATCAATTGCTCACATCGATTGCCCTTCTGAAACATCGATTGCCTTTGAAATATAGTTTGCCCTTGTGAAATATCGATTATCTTTAAATAAACATCGATTGCATCCACATTTCAAATGTTTCAAAATGTCTGTGACGACAAATGAAAGTTCAAATGTACTTCACATATTATCTTATTATTTCTCTATCTGACTGAAGATCTTTTTGATGTCTATCCTTCAGGGTAGGTGAGATGTTGTCGGCAGGAAACATGGAAGTAAGGCAAAAAGAGACATAAGCATAAGGATGGCAGAAGATGACTAGTCTCAACGGATCCAAGAACTCCAGCAACTATACTTCAACAGATCTGTTCAAGCTGCTCTTTAAAAGGATGAAGCAAGGCTGAAGAATAAGAAGAGAGCGAACATAAAAATCATTTAAGGAGTGTACATCCAGTGAGCATCTAACTCCACACACACTCAAGTAAAGAGAGAAGAGCTCGAGCCTATTCAAGAGAAGATTTCAAAGCTGAAGTCTTCAAAGCTTCAAGCATTCAAGCTTTCCTCTCTTCCCTCCCTCTCTCTTTTCGCTACATTGTAAATATAGGGGAGAGTATGTGAGCTGAGAGTTTGAGTTCCTTAGTGTTCATCTTGTATAGCTCTCAGTTTGTTCTTTCTTTTTTAAGAAAGACTTGTGTTTAGTTGTAGGACTGTATACAGTGTTCCACTTCCTGTGTGAAGAGAAGGCTACTGGAGTGCTGGTGGATTCTGTCTGGCTGTGGGACTGTACACAATATTCCCCTTGGGTTAAGGGAAGAACCTAGCTGGAGTTGGTGTCAGCAAAACCTAGCTGGGGGTTTAGTCTAGCATAACCAGTTGGGGTTTGTACCAATAGAACCGCACTGGGGTTTGTTCCAAGAGGGTGGTTTCTTGACCTGTAACACAAGTGAGTTTCCTTCCTACTCGAAAAGGAAGAGGACCAACGGGGAGCTAGGGGTTTGTATATCCTTGGGGGAATTGGTTAGTGAAATCCTAAGATTTGCTTGGGAAGTGGACTTAGGTCTTCCATTTGAGAAGTACCGAACCAGGAAAAAAATTTTGTGTTCTATTGTGTGATTATTTTATTTGCTTCCGCACTGTTACTCTCTATCACACACTATCACATTCACTAACCAAAATTTTCAAGTGGTATTTTTATCTGTGTTTCCAGACTATCCTATTCAACCCCCCCCAGGTTATCCTTGTTGCCAATGGTAAGTGGGGCAACAAGTGGTATCAGAGCCATGGTTTCTGAATATTCAAAGAAAATTTAACAATCTTAGAGTAAATATCAAATGGCAACTCAAGGATTTTCTAAAGGCCAATCTGCCAACAGACCACCCTTGTTTGATGGAGAAGATTACAACTATTGGAAAATAAGAATGAAGTTTTTCCTCCAGGGTTATGACTATCAGCTGTGGACTATCATTGAAGAAGGAGATCTGACAGTTCTTAACCCAAGAGAAGAGTGGACAGACGATGACAAAAAGATGCTTTCTCATAATAGCAAAGCCAAGAACCTCATATGCTATGCCCTGACAAGGCGTGAATTCAACAGGATCTCAACATGCAAATCAGCCAAGGAAGTGTGGGACAAGCTGAAGCTCACATATGAGGGAACCGACAAAGTGAAGGAAACTAGTATTGATATTCTGGTTACACAGTACGAGAAGTTCCAAATGCTGACATGTGAGACCATTACACAAATGTATAGCAGATTTACTGACATAACTAATGGTCTTGCAGGGCTTGGAAAGGTATACAACACTGGTGATATGATAAGAAAAATTCTTAGATCTCTACCAAACCAGTGGACTCCAAAAGTCACAGCCATAGAAGAAAGCTAATGACCTAACAACTATGTCATTAGAAAAGCTTATAGGATCATTCATGAACACATGAGATCAACATGGAGCGACTATCTGAAAGCTCATCCAAGAAGAAATTTACTAATGCTTTCAAAGTTATAACTGCTCCTTCCACCTCTTCTTCTTCTAGTTCAGAAAATGCAGGGTTTGAAGATAGTGATGTTGATGATGTCCTATCAGAACTTCAGAATATCCTTAAAAAGAAGAAGAATGGGTCAAAAAGGATCCAAAAGAAAGATAAAAAGGTGAAAGAACTAGTTTGCTATGAATGTAGAAAGTATGGACATCTTAGACCAGATTGTCCAAGACTCAAGAAGACTGGTCAGCTAGAAAAATCCAAGAAGAAGCACAAGAAATATAAGAAGAAAACCATGACAGCTGCTTGGGACAATGAAGAAGTTTCCACTTCAAATCATCAAGCTCAGATTCAGAAAAAGAGCAGGTAAGTCTAGCCCTCATGGCAGGACTAGATGATGTACATTCTTTTGAACCACTCCTGTATTTTATCCTTTTATTTTGATGATAACAAAACCTCATGATTATCATAAATAACATGAATATATTTATTACCATTTTTTAAGATTATCTATGCATAAGAAATAACATGTTTTATTCGAAGCTTCACTTTGCCATGCATGTTTTTATTGTGATTAGTCGAAGCTACACTTCGTCATATACGAAGCTAGCTTCATCATATCCAAAGTCCACTCGTCATATCCGAAGTTGGCACTTCATCATGCATGTTTTGGTCATAACGAGTCGAAGTCCTACTTCGTCATATGCGAAGCTAACTTCGTCATATCCAAAGTTATATATGAAGTACACTTCAACCGACTGCGGTTTCTGCTTCGACCGACTGTGTTGTTTTTCATTCTATACGAAGTTCACTTCATCATATATGAAGTTTACTTCGTCATATATGAAGTCCACTTCGTCATATCCGAAGTTACACTTCGATCGATAACATTGTATTCTGGCTAGTCGAAGCTTTCACTTCGACCGTTTATGTTGTTTCCTTGACACATTGATTACCTCTTTACAGATCGATTGCCTCATAACATCGATTGCTTCACTTAAACATCGATTACTATTATAAATCAAACATCGATTATACTTAAACATCGATTGCATAAACATTGGTTGCATGAACATCGATTATACTTAAATATTGATTGCATAAACATCGATTGCATAAACATCGACTGCATGAACATCGATTATACTTTCACATCGATTGCATAAACATAGATTGTCTCAAACATCAATTACTATTATATTCAAACATCGATTGTCTTTTATATCAATTACCCTTATTAAACATTGATTACCTTTATGAAACATTGATTGCCTCTGAACATCGATTACTATTACACTTAAACAGTGGTTGCCTCTATATTTCAACTATTTCAAAATGTTTGTGGTGGCAAATGAAAGTTCATATGTCCTTCACATGATAACTTATTATTTCTCTGATTGAAGATCTTTTTGCCTGTCTCATAGGATTTCCTCCTTCCTGCAACAAAAGAGAAGCACCTACATTCTATTTCTAGCTATCTATAGGAAATACAGACAGAAGGCTAAAAGAGGTATGAGCCACTTGACAAAAGACTTCACAAGTCTAATCATCTGCTTTGCATTTATTATATGCAAGTCATTTTATGATCATAGTCAACAAATTGGGACCTGTTATCTGTGCCCCTGGAAATACGCACCAACCAAAAGAATCTTTTATTCAAAGGAGTAAGTAGGCACAAGAAAGAAGTCGTTAGACTCAAGAGAAGAGAACAAAAAGAAGAAGAAGGAGAAGAACAAGATCAATGACTATTCTTCCACAGATCCTTTTCATCTGCTCTATATAAAGATGAAGCAATGACTGAAGAAAAGACAAGCGTGCGAATCTGAAGATCATTCAAGGAGTGTACATCCAGTGAGCATTCTACTCCATACACTCAAGCAGAAAGGAAGAGAGCTCGAGCCCATTCAAGCTAAAGCATTCAAGACATCTTCCTTCTTCCTCATTCTCTCTCTGTGTGTCTTTGTGTATTTGAGAGAGAGAGAGCTGGGGGTTTAGCCTAAGAAGTCTTTTACTATAAACTCTTTCTTTCTTAGGCTCAGTCTTAGATCAAGCATTTCTTTGTGTATCTTGAGCTTGATCTAGGGGCTTCAGGTCCTTGCTTCTGTGTCCAGAAGTGTTCCTCTTCAGTTGGAAGAGAAGGCTAGTTATGCAAGTGTTCCTCTTGATTAGAAGGGAAGACCAACTTGCACCTGGTGGTGACCATCTGGGGTTTGTGTTGCCCGGTTGGCTAACCCAGAGGGGGGGTGAATGGGTCTTTTAAAATAATCCTAGCTAATAAAAACCTGAACTCAAAACAAACATAAAGAGTTCTTGAAAAGGATTAGTAATGGTTAGTACAAACAACAATCACACAAAGAAGACAATCACACAACACAGAGATTTATCCTGGTTCGGATCTCCTCTCCTTAGGAGTCTTACGTCCAGTCCCTGAGCAACCCTCAGGATTTCACTAACTAGGGTACAGTCCCCCTATGACAAACAACAGCCACCCAGCTCAGCTGGTCTTCCTTCACCCCTGAAGGGAACACAACACCCTGGTACCACCAGGTCTTCCTTTACTCCTGAAGGGAAAAACACCACCCTGGAAACCACCAGGTCTTCCTTCACACACGAAGGGAATAACACAGGAAATTCTTGAAAGAAAATGACTAGCCCCTAGATCAAGCTTTTACAAAAAAAACTCAATCTGAAGCTACAAGCACTGAGAGCCGAAGATCTACACAAAGTGCACTCTCTCAGGACTAAACTAGCTCTTCCTTAATTTTTCTTCTCACAACACAGAGAGCTAAGAGCCAAGATCGAAAAGAGTGAATTTCTGGCTCTAGAGAACTTTCGAAGACTTGAAAGCTGCAGAGTTCTAGCCGCCCTTGAATCTGAAAATGAAATTCTCTCTTTATTTGTCTTCGGAGCTTCATCTTGTATTTGTATCTCCAATTTGAATAAGGACAAGGAGATGACCGTTGTCTCACGGCTTTGGTGTACGTTAGACTGAAGGATTTGAGGAAGCTTCCTGTCAGCAGTCTTTTGTTCTTTGGAACACGCAAAGTGGTAAGATCTTCTGAGTTTGCTTGTAGTTCTTTCTGTGTCCAGTGTTGTAGGATATTACATCCTTAAGGTTCTACAAGGTTGAGCTTTAATGGTAGACAGCTATACTATCTCCAGATGTCAATCAACGTCAGAGCAGATAGACACAAATATAGTAGTAACACTTTATCGTTCTAAAAGATGCATGCAGAGAATACACGAGAATGGAAGATATGTTCTGTGTCCATGCAGAGATACGTTCAGTCTTTATTAAATGCATGGCAGTCAAACAGACGAGATGCGACTTTGACTATTCAACGTAGCTTAAATCAAGGAAAAACATTTAATTAATGGAAACATGACTTATGCAGTCGTTATGAAAATCTGATAGAATCGTTATGATCAAGTTGCTGTAGACTGATAAGAAGTCGTTATGATAACTTATGAAATCGTTACCACAACCAAGTCGTTCTATAACAGATGATAAAAGAAATCGTTATGAAACATGGCAAGTCATTGTAGCTGTCTAAAGAAATCGTTATGATGACTTACAGAATCGTTATGACGAGCAAGTCGTTAAAACTCTCTAAAGAAATCGTTATGACGAGCAAGTCGTTAAAACTCTCTAAAGAAATCGTTACGATAACTTACAGAATCGTTATGACAAGCAAGTCGTTAAAACTCTCTAAAGAAATTGTTATGACGAGCAAGTCTTAAAACTCTCTAAAGAAATCGTTACGATAACTTACAGAATCGTTATGACGAGCAAGTCGTTAAAACTCTCTAAAGAAATCGTTACGATAACTTACAGAATCGTTATGACGAGCAAGTCGTTATAACTCTCTAAAGAAATCGTTACGATAACTTACAGAATCGTTATGATGAGCAAGTCGGTTATAACTTCTGAAGAAGTCGTTACGATAACTTACAGAGTCGTTATAATGAGCAAGTCGTTATAACTTCTGAAGAAGTCGTTACGATAACTTACAGAGTCGTTATAATGAGCAAGTCGTTATAACTTCTGAAGAAGTCGTTACGATAACTTACAGAGTCGTTATAACTTGTGAAGAAGTCGTTACGATAACTTACAGAGTCGTTATAATATCGACTTGTTTGACACAGCAAGGTTATTCAATCTTTCAAGTAAATCGTTGTTCTAATGAGGAAATCGTTGTAGTTAATGAAGGAATTATTATGGCTCTTCTGAAAAAAAAAGATGTATGGAAGACTTACCACAAATGCTTGACTTTCTTTGGGTAATTCCTGTGCTTATGGCTAGATAAACAAGGTTAGAAAAACTTTTGACAGTGTTTTGTTTATCACCAAAATAGGCAAGTAATTAATTCAAAAGTACATGGGGATGGACTGTTCATCAGTTTGTACCTGTGTTCTCCTTATTTGAAGGGAAGACCTGTTGGGGTGTGTACCAGTGAGTTGCTTCTGAGCTCGTGAAAGAAGCACCTGGCTGAGGTGAAACAGTGGGATGCCTTCTTGCCCGAGAAAGAGAAAAAGACCAGTTGGGGTGCTAAGTGTTGTATGTTCCTTGTTTAAGGGAAGACCAATGATACTTAGTGATTAGTGAAATCCCAAGAGTTTGCTTGGGGACTAGATGTAGGACTTCTATTTGGAAGGCCCGAACCAGGATAAATTTATGTGTTCCTTGTGTGCTTGCTTCCGCGCTCTTAACTTCCATTGCATAGGTTTATTCATACTAACCAAACATTTTTCAAGTGGTGATTTTTGTGTCAGTTTTCAGATTTCCTATTCATCTCCCCTCTAGGTTAGACTTGCTGCCATATCAAGAGGGCCAACACATTCTGACCCATCTTTTAATTCTTGCACTGATTCAGGGTCAAAGTCTGAAGATTTAGAAGATGTTTTTAATGAACTTTATGAAAAACATAAAGGTGTTATAAAAGAATTAAAGAATCTAAAAAATAACCTTACTTGCTTGGAAAATACTAATTCTGATCTTAAATCTAAAATGGAACAATTGGAAACACAGTTAAAGGAAAGTAAAAATAATAATTATCTTTTGTGTGAAGATTTAAAGAGTAAGAATAATGAAAAATTAGAGTTAGAAGAAAAATTGAAAACTCTAACTGAAGAAAATATTTATTTAAAAGAGTCAGTTTGAAAATTAACAAAAGGTAAAACATCTCTATCTCTATGATTAAAAGGTTCAAAATTTGGCAACAATAAACAAGGTCTTGGATACGAACTTCCTGAAAAAGGAAAACAAATTAAGTATCCTGAAAAGTATCCATTGCCAAAATTTGTGAAAAAAACTAAGATGCCTTAGAAGAAGGCCATTGTAGTAAACAAATACTCACAAAAGAAAAATAAGAACACACATGCCTATAAAACAAACTATATCATTATCGTTCTCATTGCAATAAATTAGGCCACATAATAAATTCCTGCACTACTAAGCACTTAATGTGGATTTCAAAAGGATATTTTTATGCATCTAACCATCAAGAACCCAAAAAGATTTGGGTACCTACTTCTGAATAAGTTGTTTGCAGGATAGCCTTGGAACATCAGGAACAAAGGATGCTCAAGGTATTGGTGACTACCAGCTCTTCATCCACCTCATATAGAAAGGGGAAGTAGTCACAGATTTATTCTGTTTTTAATATCTCTTTAAATGATACTAATAATTTTTTGCAAGTACTTTTATATAGACCAATGCAGGGAATCTTCGTGATACAACAACAAGTAACATCAAATTGGTCGAAAGATCAGAAGAAGATTGAAAATTCATTAAGTCTCACACTAAGGGGGAACCATACACTAAGGAGGAGTTTCACATCAAGGAGGAGAAAGTAAAAAGGGGAGATGTAAATTTATGACAAACATTGTTGAACCCCTCTCCTTCAATCACACAACATATTGGTAAGAAGGCTTTACAAAAGAGGTGAAATGTATGTGGTAAGATCCTTCCATTTTGGTAATTGACAAAAAAAGGGGAGAGTATTCTTAAACTATGAATTTTCAGTTTATTTCATGTCTTGAATATCTAACTTTCAGAAAATTTACATTAGTTTTGTCATCACCAAAAAGGGGAGATTGTTGAACCACTCATATATTTTATCCTTTTATTTTGGTGATAACAAAACTCATGTTTAACATAAAATATCATTAATATATTTTATATCATGTTTCTCCCATGAATACAATATATTATTGCATTATCACTTCAGATTTACACTGAGTTTCAACTTCATCATGCATGTTTTTATCATGATCAGTCGAAGTCTCACTTCGTCATATCCAAAGTCCACTTCGTCATATCCGAAGTTGGCACACCGTCATGCTAGTTTTTGTCTTGATTAGTTGAAGTCTCATTTCGTCACATCCGAAGTTCACTTCGTCATACATGAAATTAACTTTGTCATATCCGAAGCTATATACGAAGTTCACTTCGACTGACCGTGTATTTCAGCTTCTACCGACAACGTTAATTTCTGTTCATCCGAAGTTCACTTCGTCATATCCAATGTAGCAACTCGATATTTTAAATAAATAAATAAATATTAATATTGACAAGAAATGAATTAAATAAAACTAAATAAACAACAAAAAGTAATGGGCTTGATTAGATTAGCTCACACAAAGGCTATTGGGCCAAATTAGGAGTATGAATTATGGAGCAAGAGGAAATACCCCTAAATTCATAATAAAAATGTACAGAAAATAGGAAAGGGTAAATTATGATTAAGACGAATGCAATTAACCATGAATGGTAAGCCAATTCATGACCAGCCTTGCTGGGAGCTTACCTAATGGGATTGCTACTCCAATTGGGTGTAGAATCTCCAAAATATGGAAAGAACTAGCTAGAACCGCACCCCACCCTTCCTAGTTGCAATAGGACTTGAAATAAACCCTAGACATATAAGCATTCGTCATATGACTAAAGGGGAAGGTTCACCATCGTGTTGGGGTCGTGGGAGGCTAAGCTAGGGCACCAGGAGCAGAGGAGAACAGTTGGAGAATGGAGCTTCTTCCTCAACAGTGCTCTGCTACGACTTGTGCACAAACCCGTGTTAGATCTTCTCAAAGGTAGGTATTCGGGCTAAAGAAGAATCAAACTCATACCATCTTGTAGAACTACATGTCTAGTTTCATATGCAAGTGATTTGCCTAATTGTCATCATGTAACCGTCGAGTTATAAGCGTTTTCCCATCATCATGCAAGTCTACATCGTTTCTTGTTCATACTAGTTTGCACGCCTACCGTGACCAAATTGATTCGGTCCAAAGTCATAGTTCTCTATACTCACTGTCCCCTACAAGTTTCATGTTCACCACTTTGTCCCAAGAGCCCTAGATTTCGAGTTATAAGCGTTGCATGAATATCACTGCATGTTTCTACCGTTCTCGGGTTGAACGTAGAATCGCGATCGAGCCATACGTCGCCTTTCTGCGACTGTATCACGTCAGGTAAACCGTCACGTTTACCTGAAAGGCGACCACCCATGTCGTCGTGTTGTAGCTAGGTTTGACAAGTACCATTGCATCAAACTGTGTGCCTTCTTGCTGTCAGGGATTGTCTGAAATGCGACCATGAAGGTCGTCGCATTTTACCCTTGTTTCTCGCTTTTGGGGATCTGTGCTCTTTTGAAAAGTTAGGGTTTGCATGAACGCGTCGGCCCTTGCCGTCGTGATTCTGTAGAGAGTCCCATGAACGCGACGAACCCGCACATCGTGATTTCGAGTCACCAATCGATTCGTTCCCTGTCTAGCTAACCTAAACGCGACAGCCGACGTCGTCGCGTTTCTGTACAGAATCAATGTTTGTTAAACACGACCATCATACCCGTCGTGATTTAACTGTGTTATTCCAGCAACTTTATTGTTTTATTTAATATGGTTATTTAGGCATGATAATCATGTTTATACCCTGTAACACTGTGTGACGGACAGTAACAACCATGTAAAAGAATCTTGATATATTTCACATGTTTATTTAATTTAAAAGACAATTTGCACGACTATTATATGTTCTTTTGATTTCATGCACATGCACACACCAAACGATTATCTTTGCCATGAGACCATGCAAAAAATATATGAATAATGTATCTGGTAAATTACTTAAATAATTGCATATTATTAACCCATGGTAATAAGTGACATTGTCTTCGTTTTCTCACGTTGATTTGGAATACCGATATCGTCGCTCCACTGTTCTAGAATTCCTCTAGGACGTCGAGCAACTCGTTTTCTTTTACATACTACTCTCTTGACAAGTTGGAACCTCTCTGTTGGACATTCCATTCTGGCGGACAAGGGACCTTTTGTTAAGACCTCCGTAAGACTCTGTACTCTGTGGATTCCCTCACGGAGACCGAGCTGGTTGTACCCTAACACCTAGGGCTGCCAACAGGTCGGAGTCGGAATCGGAAATGGGTGTTTTCGCTTCCGCTTCCTATAAGAAATTTCGGAGTCGGAAACGGAAAAGGGTGTTTCCGCTTCCACATCCATTTCCGCTTTCTATCGGAAAATCAGAAACGGAAACGGAAACAAAACGGAAACTTCGGATGTAACAACATTTGTACAATTAGAATTAATTTATAAATTTACAAGTATATTAATTATTAAATTTATGAATAGTTTCAAATGTAAATTTAATAATCTTTTCTACCGTATCTTCTTCATCATGTACATTATAATGACCCTTACTAAATGAAGTATAACAAGATCAAATTAGTATGGTAAATCATATAGTGATATATAATGGTTGAGTAATAGATAATCAATATATGTAGATATAAATATCATTAGAGAAAAAAGCTGCCAATAATTGGGACTAGAATAGATGACATTTACATATAGATGGGAGGTGAGAGACAATGAGTTAAAAATTTAAGAGCCAAAGTTTTGAGTTTGAGGAGATTTTATTATAAAAATAGTATATATTATATATTAAAAGTTATCGGAAACGGAAAAGCGGATGCGGAATTGGGTGTTTCCGCTTCCGCATCCTATAAGATTCAGATATCCATTTTCGCTTCCACTAAGCTATCGAAAAGTTCTTTCGGAGTTCCTCATCCTATAAAAAAATGCAGAAACGGGTCGGTAAACGGAATTCAGAGGTTCATGGCAGCCCCCTACTAACATCTATAACACCCTTAGGGATCAATATGATCCAAACAGATTAGAAGTTCTCTCTTATCTTGAATCACGTCGGACCTCTGGACCTGTGCATAACATGGCTAGTGGAAGGTTAGTGAATTCCACCTGACTGCCAACACCAATCGCGCGTGTTGTGCAATTGTTACTATCGCCCGTTTAATCAACGTTTATGTGCAATGACCTATAGATCTCATCTATACTCTACTACGCTCATCTATTCACTCTCTCTACTACTATCTCATCTATTCATCTAGTACTCTCATCTATTTCTTGGTACTCTCTATCAGCCATTTGACGGATTGTCTAAAGATAAACAATATAACTAATGTCTGGCAATATAAAAGGGCCCGGTCTGGTCCTGGGAGGTGCGCCCACAAGTGCTAGTGCATGCGGGAGTTAATTAACTAGAGTGTTTGGCATTGCACTCAAGTGCCATCTATCTCGACTATCTAAATGACAATCAAAGTGCTATACTATACTTGTTGTGCTATTGTGATACATTGTGCTATTTATGCTATGGCCATCCTACTCTCTGTGCTATATTGGGAAACTTGTGTTATCTTGATTCATGCTATCGTGCTATCTCTTACATTACTGACTCTCTCACTCTATCATATAGTGACTCTGCTTTTAATACATTAATCACATAAAGTTGCCGGCACCATGAGATATAAATCCTACTGGGCGTTGTCGCTTACCCTACGTTATTGTTTATTGTGTTCTCAGGTAAGACTGAGGAGACTGAGTACATTCACGAGGATGGGGAGGACCAGGAGTGATCCAAGAGTACCATGACGCCATTATGTTAGTCATTTACTTCTATTCTATGTATTAGAGTCAATTGGACCCTATGTTATGGCTCTGCATTAGAGAATGTATAGACAATAGTTGAATTATCAATGAAAGGTATTTGATTTTGTATTATTTAATTGTCCAATGATTTGATGTTATTCTACGCTCTATACTCACTTACTCGCAACTGCCTCACGTCCGATATTCCGCATTGGGGCATGACAATTTTGTGGTATCAGAGCCTAGGATATCCTTACTAGGATAATTAAGTCTAAAATGTTCTAGGACGGACTGCCATGACATGTGTCAAGTTAACTATCATACCTATGTGAGATTTGGTAGAACCTAGAGTTAAGATCTAAAAGATATTCACACACGCACGAATTAAACTCCATATCAATGTCTTAATGATAAGTTATTTTTGTAGGAACTTAAGCCCTTAAGATGATGGCTGAACGTGCTCAGATGAGGGCATGCAACAGACCATTCAGGAACTCACCCGTGCACTTCTGCAAGCTGCACAGGGGGAGGAGGAAACCGCAGTGCAGGCGAGCTGCATCGTAATTTTAGAAGCTTACTTAAATCCACCAAAGTTCAGCGGTACTACTGATCTGGATGAGGCAAGCACTGGCTGAAGGAGACGGAAAGATTTTTTCGTGTTATGCAATGTGCAGCTGGGGACAAGCTGCTGTTAGCAACTTTTCAACTGGAGAGGACGCCCGCTCTTGGTGGTAGTCAATGGAAGCAACCAGGGCGAATGGTCACTTCACCTGGAATGAATTTAAGGAAGCCTTTAACTCTAAGTACTTTCCGAATGTGTCCAAGAGAGGAAGGCTGCAGAGTTTGCAGCTCTTAAACAGAGGAGCCTATCTGTGGCCGATTATGAAGCACAGTTTTCTAGACTGGCAAGATATGTTGAGCACCTGGTGAATACCGAAAGGATGAAGGCTAAGCGCTTTCTCAATGGCCTTAAGCCTTAGTATATTACTCAACTGGCCCCTCTCGACATCCAGACATATGCCGAGATGGTTAAGAAAGCTCAACTATTAGAAGATGCTACGGACTTCACCGATCGTATCAAAGGGATGTTCGTGAAGAAGGAATTGACACCCGGTCTGACTACTGCTAAGCCAAATATTGGCAAGAACCATCCTTTCAGCATCACGAAAGGACCAAGTTAGGAAAAGAAGCCTAGAGTATTTGTCCCTACAACTCCGGTAAAAAGTAACTGCAAGCACTGTGACAAGCTAGGTCACACAGCTGATGAGTGCTGGAGGAAAGTTGGCACATGTCTGCACTATGGAAGCCGCGAGCACCGTATCCCCCGAGTGCCCGCTATTGAAAGAGCATGAGAGGCGCACTAATGTGCCTAAGAACAGGGAAGAGTGCAAGCTCTGCGTGATGAAGAGCCCATTGAGGAAGGTGGCGTGGTGGAAGATACACTGTGCAAGTTCTCTCTTTATCAGCATTTATGTTATTTGATACTGGCACAACCCATTCTTTCAATCTCAAAACTTTGCTGATACTCTAAATGTTTAAACCAATATCCATGGGGTATGAATTTTCTATCACAACACCACTGGGAGAGAAAGAGAATTGAACAAATATTTTCCATCTGTTGATGTATGATCAGAGAGCATAACCTAAAAGCCAACTTGTATGTATGCCCATAGAAGGCTATGATGTGATTCTTGGAGCTGACTGGTTGTCCACATATGGGGCAAGTGTCGACAGTAAGAAAGAGAAAGTTACATTTAGTGAATACCCTAAGTTGTCATTCATTGGGATTAGACACAAGAGACGGATGTCTCTACTCTCTGCCATACATGCCCACAACATGATAAGAAAAGGTTGCTTTGCTTTCCTTGCGGCCGTAATAGTTGAAAAGAAGGGTTCTAAGATAGAAGACATACACATAGTCCAGGACTACCCAGATGTGTTCCCCGAAGATCTGCCAGGGATTCCCCTTGAACGTGATGTCAACTTTGCTATTGAGTTAATCCCTGGAGCTGCACCGGTGTCGCATCAACCGTATCGCATGTCGCCTATCGAGTTAAAAGAACTGAAGGCACAATTGATGGAGCTGTTAGAAAAGGGGTTCATTAGACCAAGTACTTCCCCATGGGGAGCACCGGTCCTGTTTGTTAGAAAGAAAAATGGTTCTATGAGGCTGTGTATCGACTATCGACAACTCAACTAGCTAACCATCAAGAACAAGTACCCACTGTCTCGAGTCGATGAACTTTTGGACCAGATATCTAGAGCTTAATATTCTCCAAGATTAACCTCCGATCTGGATATCATCAAATGAGGATCAAGGATGACGACATTTTCAAAATGGCTTTCTGGAGCAGGTATGACATTATGAATTCATTGTTATGCCTTTTGGTCTGACCAATGCTCCTGTAGCCTTTATGTGTAGCGGTCCTCATTGTTCAAACCCGTTAACCTAATAACGGGCCTGACCTGACTCCGCCTCCCGCGATCAAGCCAAAGCCTCGCAAGGGATACCATTCACAAGTCCGTAGAAATATAAAGGAAACAGTTCATATATATAAGATTTCCATCTCACAAATATTTACATGAATTATACATAGCCTTTTTCACAACTGTAGCCAGACACAAGTACAACACCGACCTGGGGCAATACCCAGAGGTGTACAAAGAAAGAAAATTATACTACTGGTGGTGTAGATCCACTCTGCTACGGTGCGGCTCCGAGCTAGAAGAGGGACGAGAAGCCTCCTTCTCTCTCATCTGAAAGAAGTAGGGTGAGCCTCACGAGTCACTAGCACAGTAGGGAAACTCCCCTAAAAGCCGAACAAACCAAACTCACAAGTAAAGAAGCAGGAAGCAACGCTAGCAATTTATAGAACTATCCATACAGGATATTAAAGCTGTAAACACCACTTACCGCATGCCGTTAATAGAAATAAATCTTTAATAAATAAACGGAAAACCACGCCAAGTGTACGTGCTAAAGTAAGTAAACGCCAAACTCGAGTCATGAAGACTGGTTCGCGACACCAGCAACCGACCTGAACAAACCACACAGAACTACCTCTCAGTTTTGTACCCACAAACGAAAGGTCCAGCTGCCGCTCCACTAGAACAAGTCAAGAAACTGTGGAGACCAACCAACACCACTCCTGCGGATCACACTACCGCAGGTCCATGCCTGGCACCTTTAGGGTCTACGGCCTAAGCGCCCTAAAGTGAGGCACTGGAAAACATGAGTAGCTGGGGCCTAGTACGTCTACTGGTGTCTATAACCCCCAACCACGAGCGTGCTACAAGTGACCAAGTACACAACTCTCACAAGTCACGTCCCATTGCCGTCTTTCCCTCAGCCGGACGTACAACCTCTACACAAGAGCGAGGGTGTCCAGGAAGAAGACACAGAGCTCGATGGTACACAAGTACCGGACAAGCCCCGAGCACTAATGTGCCTAGCTCACACAAAACCTGGGTCCCAACTGTAGAGGTAACCACGGTAGGCGTCGTACTACTCGCCACGCACACATAAACCACGTGCACCTGCTCAAAATCACGTAAACCCCACGTCAACCATGTAACAACACACTTCTCGACCTCTACGGTGCCCATGCACCACTTACCATTACCATGCACGACAAATAATAATATCTGATAATTACACAAGCATACATAACACCAATGCCCTCAAAACCTAACGCGATGGGGTCTACTGTCACCTTCTAAACGTGACTCCTCGATATGTCACGTTCAGAAGAAGAACGCGATGGTCGAATTGTCGCGTTCAGAACGTGACAGAGATGTCCGTCGCCTTCACAGGCAGTAACCCTAATCCGGGATCCCATCTCCAGATCTCCCATACAAACCATATTAAACGATGTAAAGCCAATTATTCATGCTCCTATTCATTGTCCTTGCATGGTATCTAGCCTCTATAAAGCATTAACAAGCCACATGCAATCATACACAATCCACGACGTAAAACGGGGTAGAATCTCCCTACCTTCGCGAAGAATGCAAAGAACGATGATACCCCGAAGTTTCCTCCTCTCTGTGCCACGCCCTTGCGGCGAGAGCACGCCAAAAACGACTCCAAAGCCCCGAATCGCCCGAAATCCCCGCAAAAACTCCTCCCCCTAGCCAAACAGAGCTTGCTGGGCTCTATCTGGCCGACCTAGGTTAAGAGCTGTTCGCGGTTGAGAACGCGACGCAGCCTGCTGTCGCGACATGAATGCAACAAAGAAGATCGTCGCCTTCCCACTGTCGACGTCAGTAGGCCGCCTAGCGCGCGACACGTGGCGGACATGTAGACGAAGACCACTCCGCGACGGTAACCAGAACGTGACACTCAGGGCTGTCGCGTTCAGAACGCGACGTTCCTCATTGTCGCGTTCACAGACAGTGAACCAGTGGGTGCTTTGGGCCTAAACTTCCAGCCCACGAAGCCCCAAAAACCTGCGTAAACACCTATAATACACAGTAATGGGCCACACACTGGCCCTCCACAACCACTAAGCTATGATCCGAACACGGTCAATACGCTACATTACTATCACCTAAAAGAAAATTTTTCCTCAAATTTGAGAAGAAAGATTGACACAATAACAACAACAACTTTCATTAACAGGCATGGTACTATCACCTAAAAAATTTAAAGGCTTACTCAAACAGTATGGATACACTTTCATCATTTCCTCGGCTAATTCTCATGTATCCTCTCCGCCTTGCCTGTTCTCCCATCTGACTTTCACTAATTCATTTCTTTATTCCTTAGCTTTTGGGTTCTGCGACTGTAATTTGCACTGGATATTCCGACATTGTCATGTCTGGCTTCAAGTCATCCCTCTGATAACTGACCACCTGGGATTGATCTCAGATGTATCTTCTGAGTATAGAAACATGAAACACGTCATGGCATATGTGAAATCTGCTGAGAGATCCAATCTGTAAGCTGTTTCACCAATTCTTTCTAATATCTGGAATGGACCAACATATCTCGAACTCAATTTGCCCTTCTTGTTGAACCTGAGCACACCCTTGGTAGGAGAACTTTCAAAAACACATAATCACCAACTTCAAACTGTAATGACCTGCGTCTGGTATCTGCATAGCTCTTTTGACGGCTCTGCGCTGTTTGAAGCTATAATAAATTTAACCCTTCTGCACATTGCTGAATTAATTCTGGACCCATAACCTGTCTCTCACCTACCTCATTCCAATTCAGTGGTGTCCTGCACGGTCTGCCATATAAGCTTCATAAGGTTCCATTCCAATACTTGCGTGTGTGCCTGTTATTATATGCAAATTCTACCATACCCAAGTGATGCTCCAGGTACCTCCCCAACTAGACAACAAGCTCTCACATATCTTCTATAGTCCGAATGGTTCTTTCTGTTTGCCCATCTGTTGTGGATGATAAACGGAACTGTACCTTAATTCTGTACCAATCACTCTCTTCAAACTCCTCCAGAAACCTGAAGTGAACCTGGGATCTCGATCTGAAACAATAGTACCAAGAATCCCATGCAAAGGTACTATTATGTCTACATATAATCTGGCTAGTCTATCCACCTCCATGACATACTTACTGCTAATAATCTGCAAACTTTGGTCAATCTTCCCGAAAACCTAAATACCATTGTGACCTGCTGCTGTCTTGGGCAAACCAACTACAAATCCATGGCAATATCATCCCATTTTCATTGTGGAATGGTAATGGCTGCAACAGTCCTCTTGGCCTCTGGTGCTCTGCTTCCACTGCTGACACAGATACCGCACATATTGCATAAATTATGTAATTCTTTCTTCATATTAAGCCACCAGAATGCTTCTTTAAATCTTGATACATCTTGATACTGGCTGGATGGATGGTGTATCTGGACTTGTGAGCTTCCTCTAATACTTTCTGCCTGCCTTACCTCGGCATCTGCTGGAACATATAACTGGCCCTTAAGCCTGACACACTATCATCATCAAGTGTTACCTCCTCCATTCTCACAATATCAACTAATTTTCATCTGTTCTTTGCGCTTCTATTATCTGCCAATATAGAGAAGGTTCTATTGCACTATTTGCTAATATTGCTCGCCGCTGACTATTTGGTACTACAATGAATTTTCTCTGCCACTTCTTCATACAATTTCATTCTCTGATCATAAGTTGATTCATAACTGCTATTTCTGCTCAGTGCATCTGCCACCACATTAGCTCTGCCTGGATGGTATGCCAACTAAAGTCATATCTTCAAATATTCTCCACCTACGCTGCCTCAATTCAAATCTTTCTAGGAGAGATGTATTTCAAACTTTTATGATCAGTGACTATTTCAAACCTTTCACCACACAGATAATGTCGCCAATCTTCAGTGCAAACACAACTGCTGCCAGTTCTAAATCATGGGTCGGATAATCTCTTCATGCCTTTTCAATTGCCTGGATGCACAGCTACCACCTTTCCATGCTGCATTAACACTGCTCCTAAACCTCTTTTAGATGCATCTGTAATACATACAATCCGCCACTGCCTGACTGAATCTCCAATATAGGTGTTGTGGGTAAGCTCTTCTTCAGCTCTGCAAAACTACGGCGACAATCCGAAGACCAATAAATGGTACTCCTTTCTTTGTTAATCTTGTCATTGGAGCTGCTATCTTGAGAAGTCCTGGATAAACCCCTATAATATCCTGCTAGACACAGAAAACTTCTAATTTCTGTTACTATCTTTGGTTCTTCCCCTTCATTACTACCTTACCTGGCCGGATCAACTGCCAAAACCCCTTCCCGAAATTACATGACCCAGAACTGGTTTTCCTTTAGCCAAAACTCTCATTTACTAAACGTGGCATACATCTGTGATCTCGCAAAGTCTGCAACGTGGTCCTCAAATGTGCTGCGTGCTCTTCTCTGTGTTGAATACACCAGTATATCATCATAAAGACCACATAATTGATCCATACGGTGAAATATCCTGTTCTCAAATTCATGAATGCTGCCAGTGCATTGGTTAGCCCAACGGCATAACCACAAACTCATAATGCCCATATATGGTCCTGAAGCTATCTTGTCAATGTCTTCTTCCTTAATCCTCAGCTGATGATACCCTGACCTCAAGTTAATCTTGGAAAATATTTTGGATGACTGAGGCTGATCAAACAAAACATCTATTCTGGGAAGCAGATACTTTATTCTTGATGGTAACCTTGTTCAATTGCCTATAATCAATACAACATTCTCGACTAACCATCCTTCTTTTTACAAGCAACACTGGTGCTCCTCATGGCGAATGACTGGTCTAATGAAGCCTTTCTCTAATATTCCTGCAATTGTTTCTCAGCTCCTTCAACTCTGCCGGTGCATTCTATAAGGTGCCTTCGAAATAGGCATACTGCCTACGAAACTCAACTATAAAATCTACCTCTCTATGTGGAGCCAACCCTGGCAATTCCTCTGGAAACACACTATCAAATTCGCGAACCACCAGTACCGTTTCTACAGACTTTATGTTTTCTATTAAACTAACTGAAGCAGATATGCTACACACCCCACTTTATCAACTTTCTAGCTCTAAGTGCAGAAATAATAAACTTGGGAGTGTAAAAGGCATACCTTAAAATCAAATATTGCTTCATCAGGCCTGCAAATCTGACCTTCTTCTTTCTACAATCCACCCCATAGGCTTCCAGCCAATCCATCCCCAAAACCATCATAATCTTTCAATGAAAGTGCATACAGTCTTACTGGCATCTGATTCCCCTGAATTACTATTGGAACTTCATCTAAATAACAGGAAGTAAGCATATAACCTCCTGAGGGAATCTCTACAATCAACTCACACTGCCTTTCTTCTAGGGGATGTACCATGCTATCCATAAAATTCTCGAAAATGAACGAATGCAAAGCACCCAGATCAATTAATATTCTAGCAGAAAATAAAGGGCACCAGGAGCAGAGGAGAACGGCTGGAGAACGAAACTTCTTCCTCAACCATGCTCTGCTGCGACCTGTGCACAAACCCTTGTTAGATCTTCTCAAAGGTAGGTATTCTCGGGCTAAAGAAGAATCAAACTCTTACCATCTTGTAGAACTACATGTCTAGTTTCATATGCAAGTGATTTGCCTAATTATCATCATGTAACCGTTGAGTTATAAGCGTTTTCCCATCATCATGCAAGTCTGCATCATTCTTGTTCATACTAGTTTGCACGCCTATCGAGACCAAATTGATTCGGATCCAAAGGCACAGTTCTCTTCTACTCATTGTCCCCTACAAGTTTCATTATCACCACTTTGTCTCAAGAGCACTAGATTTCGAGTTATAAGCTTTGCATGAAGATCGCTGCATGTTTCTGCGTTCTCGGGTTGAACGTAGATCGCATCCGATCCATAACGTCGCCTTTCTGTGACTGTATCGCGTCTAGTATAACCATCGCGTTTACTTGAAATGCGACCACCCAGTCGTCATGTTTTTAGTTAAGGTCTGAAAAGTACCGTTGCATCAAACTATGTGCCTTCTTGCTGTCAGGGATTGTCTGAAACGCGACCATGAAGGTCGTCGGTTTACCCTTGTTTCCCACTTTTGGGATATGTGCTCTTTGAAAAGTTAGGGTTTGCGCAAATGCAACGACCCTTGCCATCGCGATTCTGTAGAGAGTCCCTGACATGGCAGACACGCACGTCGCGATTTCGAGTCACCAATCGATTCGTTCCCTGTCTGGCTAACCTAAACTCGACAGCCGACGTCATCGCGTTTCTGTACAGAATCAATGTTTATTAAACACGACCATCATACCCGTCGTGATTTAACTGTGTTATTCCAACAACTTTATTGTTTTATTTATATGGTTATTTAGGCATGATAATCATGTTTATACTCTGTAACACTGTGTGACGGACAGTAACAACCATGTAAAAGAATCTTGCTATATTTCACATGTTTATTTAATTTAAAAACAATTGCACTACTATTATATGGTTCTTTGATTTCATGCATATCACTGTAAGACCCTCGAATTTTCCGTCGTATTTTTCGTATTTATGTGTGTATATTGTGTTGGAGTATGTATGTACGTATTTACGTGGGTATTAAAATAGTATAATTACGTGTACATGTGTTTATATTAAACGTAAATAATGTATGTATTGCATGATGATAGTGTGAATATAATACCATGTACATATTGCATGTATAGAAGCTTGGTATGCATGGTTTTCTGCATAAATTAGGGTTCTGGCCGAAGGCCCTTTTGGTGTCAATCCCCAGGCCATTTAGGTGGTGTTAGCGTCCAGCCCTGGACGCCAACCCTAATTCCGGCGTCTAGCGATCTGGACGTCGACTTCTGTGGCCTGCATGCGCAGCAGAGCTGCTGTCTTCTGAAGCAAAGCATGGCAACCATTGGGGGGATGTCCCCCAACGGCTCTGAGGGTGTCCCATCACCCTAGTGAGTGGGAGAAAGACCCTCTTTAGGTCTGAACCCGAAATGGCTCTCCCCATTCTTTCCCTTCACCCTTGCAAGAGGAGAGAAGTGAGAAAGAAAAACCCTAGGTGAGCTGTGAGAAAAACCCATTTTTGAACCCCCAAATCCGACCCCTTGGAGGTTCATTTGAAGATCTTCTGCATCAAGGAGGAAGCTGAAGCATAGGGGAAGGCCTGCCCATCATCCCCTCGGCGTGGAGATCACCCAGAAGCTCGGAGGAAGGCAATCTTGAAGGCACTTCTGCAACTTCTTGGAACTGCCCAAGGAGGTCTTCTTCGAGCCATAGATCTCTTGGAGGATTTTTAGAGAGGCAAGTGACCTATCTATGGTGTCCCCGTATGAGTCTAGGAGGTTTTTATGAAATTTTCCTCGAGTCCTAGACCCTCCATTTCACCCAAATTTCAGAGCTCGGGTCTGTGTTTCTGCACAGACCTGAGTAAACGGCAAGGTCCCTAGACGCCCAGTTCATCCTTGGCGTCCATCGACCATGCCGCTGACTCTGAGTCAGCGGCCAGAGACCGCCGTCTAGTTCTTCAGGACAGAACAGTGAGCTGTTCTGTCCCTCTTATACGTTAATTTCGTTATGATTTCCGTGATGAGGATATATGGTATTCCTATACGCTACGTAGGTTATCATTGTGGTGTGTGTGTGATGGTGAAAGTGGAAAATGGTGTCTTTAAACTTGTGAGCATGACTTGTAGATAATTTTGCAAACCCATGTTCCATGACTAGAATTAGTTGAATGCCTTGATTTCGGTCTAATCATGAAGATTGTGGGTCAGCATGTGTGTTTGCAAGTTTAGGCAACTTATCCATGCTTGTGCAATTTGTTAATAGTTTCGGTTCGATAAGATAGAAGTATGTAAAAATGATTCGTAGTGTTAAATCCATAGATGTATGAATTAGGGAAATTTTGTACTCTAATTTCATGCATATGTTGGTAGCTTATGGATAAACAGCAAGTGGTAAATTGCATGATGTGTAAATTCCATGTTAGCTTAAGTTGTGAATAATATGCTAATTAGGTGTTTGATTTTCTGTAAATCCCATTTAGCTCAGAAAAATCTGAAAATTGAGGGTATGATTTGGAACCCGAAAACATCATGTGGTTAAAATTTCAGGTCAATTGGAACAGTAAATAAAAAGTTATGTGTTTTCATGTGAAATATGAATAATTCGTACATATGATCGAAACGTGATTAGATTTTTGTTTAAAACCAGCATGATTGGTGTGTTTACTATGTGTTGAATCTTGAAAACTCTGTAGTACCATGTTAGGAAAAACAGAGGTGTTCATGTGAGTAAGAAAGTGAATGAGATGAAGAGTGTCAAGTGTAAACCTTGTATAAAACGGTAAATGTGTAAAATGTAAACTGTGCCAATGTGATACTGCTTCCGAGAAGGCAGTGGAGCCGTATCAGGGAAAAGTCCCCTGAGAAAGTTCTTGTGTTTAAGTGACCCTAAGGGCATTAGGGGGAAATCCTGGAGGTGGACAAGTACCACTGGTTAGGGTGGAGACTTGTTCTCCCGTTCTGCGCAGTCCAAGAGTCGCCATTGTATTGCCTAGATGGCGTCTATGTGATGTGATGTGTTTGTGTCCTTCTTTGGTGGTTTGGACTATGTGTCACGGCACCTAAATATGTGTAAAGTGAAATGTGTAAAGTGTATGTGACCATGTGTAAATGTGTAGTGATATGTGAATGTGTATGTAAAGTGAACCATGTGAAAGAGGAAACTAGTGTGAAAGATGTGAAATCTTAGATATGCAAACGTGTTATAGAAACCATGTGAACTAAATCTGAAACCAAGTGAATTCAGAAAATGCATGTTATTTTCTCATGTTTATGTGTGCAAAAAGTGTTTAGAATCCATGTTAGGAACAACAAATGAGTATGTGAGCAAAATGACATGATGGATTGTTCATGTGTTATGTTTAAGCAACGTGTAGCTTTCATGTGTAGTTTATAGTCATTGACCATGTGAACCAGCAACCTAAAGCATGATAAAAAGTTATGTATGCACTTAAGAACATGTGGAATCCATGCTATTATGTCCCCGTTCATGTATGTAAATTGTTTATGTCAATAGCTCTCACGTTTGATTAAAGTCTCATGAGTGAATTGAATAGAAACCATGTGATAGGTGAATGTTATTTTTTTTGAAATCTGAAAGCATGCGTTATGTATAAATTGTAGAACCTTCATGATAGGTTGAGAACTTAAATGGACTAGCATGCTATGTGTTGCAATTGTAATGGGCGTGTAGAAACCACTAGGACTTGTACGTGTATATCATGCATAGTGTTACTTGCTGAGTCCCTGGACTCACTCCTTGCTTCGGCGTACAGGTATAGTTGGTGACACAGTACCCTCGGAGGAGGCAGCAGAGACGGACTCCGAGCGTGGAGACTAGCCAGTTTTTGAGATCTTGTGATTGTGTACTTCGTAGTATGTACTTGAACATTGTATTAGAATTATCATTAAAAGAATGTAATATGTGGACATTTTGTATCTCTATTTCAGCAATTTATTCATGTGAATTTTAGTTCCTTTTTACAAATTGTAACTGCATGTATGTTTAATGTGGATGATGAATGAATTGGAGATAGTTCTCTTTTACTTCCGCTACTCTGTTATATATATTCGTGTGTATCTCAGCTGTTTGTATCGTTGGGTAATGTCCACTGTGGCTGGCAACACTCGCTATACCGACGTGGGTTGGTATAACCGTACCGTTATAATGAGGGCCGTCACATGCACACACCAAACGATTATCTTTGCCATGAGACCATGCAAAAAAATATGAATAATGTATCTGGTAAATTACTAAATAATTCATATTATTAACCCATAGTAATAAGTGACATTGTCTTCGTTTTCTCACGTTGATTGGAATATACCGATATCACCGCTCCACTGTTCTAGAATTCCTCTAGGATGTTGAGCAACTTGTTTTCTTTACACACTACTCTCTTGACAAGTGGAACCTCTTTGTTGGACATTCTGTTCTGGAAGACAAGAGACCTTTTGTTAAGACCTCCGTAAGACTCTGTACTCTGTAGATTCCCTCATGGAGATCGAGCTGGTTATACCCTAACACCTATAACACCCTTAGGATCAATATGATCCAAAACGGCTTTAGAAGTTCTCTCTTATCTTGAAAACGCTGAACCTCTGAACCTGTGCATACATGACTAGTGGAAGGTTAGTGAATTCACCTGACTGCCACACCAATCGCGCGTGTTTGTGCAATTGTTACTATCGCTCGTTTAATCAACGTTTTATGTGCAATGACCTATAGATCTCATCTATACTCTACTCTCATCTATTCACACTCTCTCTATCTCATCTATTCATCTAGTACTCTCATCTATTTCTTGGTACTCTCTATCGGCCATTTGACTGATTGTCTAAAGATAAACAATATAACTAAGCCTGGCAATATAAAGTGCCTGGTCTGGTCCCTAATGGTGCGCCCAAAAGCTAGTGCCCGCGGAGTTACTTGACCAGAGTGTTTGGCATTACACTCAAGTGCTATCTATCCGACTATCTAAATGACAATCAAGTGATATTCTATACTCGTTGTGCTATTGTGATACATTGTACTATTTATGCTATGGCCATCCTACTCTCTGTGCTATATTGGAAACTTGTGCTATCTTGATTCATGCTAGCGTGCTATCTCTTACATACTTGACAATCCAGCTCTATCATATAGTGACTCTACTTTTATACATTAATCACGTAAAGTTGCCCGCACCATGAGATATAAATCCTACTGGGCGTGTCGCTCACCCTATGTTTTTGTTTATTGTTTCTCAGGTGAGACTGAGGAGACTGAGTACACTTACGAGGATGGGGAGGACCAGGAGTGATCCAGAGGCCATGACGCCACTATGTTAGTCATTTACTTCCATTCTATGTATTAGAGTCAATTGGACCCTATGTTATGGCTCTGCATTAGAGAATGTAATAGACAGTAGTTGAATTATCAATGAAGGCATTTGATTTCAAATTATTAATTGTTCAATGGTTTGATGTTATTCTACGCTCTATACTCGTTTACTCGCAATTTCCTCACATTCCGATAGTCTACGTCGGGGCGTACATCCAAGTTACACTTCATCATATCCGAAGCTTCATTTCAACGGACTGCGTTATATCTTAGCCAGTTGAAGAAGTCTACTTCGTCGACCACGTTGTATTTTGTCCGTTGAATTCATAGCTAAGCATCTAACATTGATTGTCTTCATAAAACATCGATTGCTTTTATAAACATCAATACTATTATTTTATAGCGACTGCTGTTATAATTTAAACACGATGTTGTTTAAATATCGATTTTCTTAACATCGATTGCTCTTCACTAAACATTGATTTCTTCATGAAACATCGATTGCTCTCATTGATTGCCATTCTACTCGTTTGCTTCTGAAACATCGATTGCTCTGAATATTGTGAACATCGATTGTCTTTAAATAAACATCATTGCCTACATTTCATGTTCAAAATGGCTGTGGCAGAAAATGAAGTTCCAAAGTACTAACATATTCTCTTATTATTTCTCTATTTGATTGAAGATTTTTTGAAGTCCTCTTCAGGGTATGAGATGTGTATCATTATACGGTACGGTTATACCAACCCACGTCGATAGTGAACGTTGCCACAGTGGGGACATTACCCAACAATAACATTCAGCTGTGATACACGTTAATATAAGAACAGAGTAGCGTAAGTAAAGAACCACTGTCTTCATTTCAATTCATCATCCACAATTACATACTGATTGCAATACTTTAAAGAACTAAAGTCCACATAATTAAATTGCTGAAAAATCAAATACATAATTGTCCACACTTAAACATTTTTTCCATGATAATGCTAGTACAATGTTGCAATTACATACTACGAAATCAAAATATCGCAAAGTACACCAACGATCTAATCTCCACGCTCGGAGTCGGTCTCCACTGCCTCCTCCGCAAGTGTGTCGTCACCAACTACGCTGTATGCCGAAGCAAGTAATGAGTCTAAAAGACTCAGCAATTAACTCTACACATACCATACATGTACATGTCATAGCAGGTTTACATACACATTTACAAGACACAATCATGTAGCATGCTTGTCATTGAAATTAACAACCTATCATGATGGTCTACTCATTAAAACATGATTCATGCTTTCAGATTTTCTAAATCAAAATCTCCTATCACATGCTCTCTAATCACTCCCACACATGAAAGGTCTACTTTCAATTAAACTAAAACATGAAAGCAGTTTAGCATGATTTCAATGCCTACGTAAAAGAACGCACTTAGCATGAATTTCTATACATTCCTATACATGCTCATGACCATTTCATCTTCTTTAAGCTTGCTGGTTTTACAGGACCAGAAAGCATAACCCAACACACAAGATCTACTTAATCATTTAAATCACAACACGAGGCAAACAAGCATGGGATTACTTACCACCCACTAAGAATCGTTTCTAACATGGATTCTAGGCAATTTACACATGTAAAGCATGATCATAAGTACATTTAGTTTGTTGTTTTATCATGATTTCAGATTACCACAACATGGATCACAAATTCACAACCCTCACGTTTTGGTTTCACATATTTACACAATTTCTCATTCACATAATTTACACTTTACACATGCACATTTACACATTGTTCACATCCACAGTTCTTACACATGAACACATACACATTTTCACATTCACATTTAGTGCCGTGACACATAGTCCAAACCACCATAGAAGGACACATCACATCACATACACATAGACGTCACCTAGGCAATACAGTGACGACTCTTGGACTGCGCAGACCGGGAGAACAAGTCTCCACCCTAACAGTGGTACTTGTCCTACCTCCAGGATTTCATCCTAATGCCTTAGGATCACAACACATTAAACCTTCTCAGGGAGACTTTTCCCTGATACGGTTCCACTGCCCTCTATGGAAGCAGTGTCACACTTGGCACGATTTACACATTTACCGATTTTAATGCATATCTTTACACATGTCACTTACCTCTCATTCATTTTTTCATTCACACAAGGGCTCTGTTTTCCTAACATGATTCTACAATTAACAGGGATCACATGTTCAGTAATTTGCATATCAGATCACACACACATGTCACATTATTCCCACATTAACATGCATTGTTCACATCTTTGCAATGAAAAATTCATATTTCACTATATAGTTGTCCAAATGACCTGAAAATTTAACCACATGCTGATTTCGGGTTCATGACCTCACATACAAAATTCTGGATTTTTCTGACTCATGATGCAGTTACAAAATCAACATCAATTTATATCATTCGTGATTCAATCCACCATGGTGCGTAACATGAATTTCAGTTTAACAGGTCATAACCCTGAACCCAAATACACAACACCACAGGAATTTCCCCGGGGATTTATTTCACAACACACGATTTACTGGAAATTTAGCAATCCTACACATGTTTTCTATTTCCCAAGTATAAATTTTCAGTAATCACCTTGACATGGAAAATTCCAGAAAATTCAGAACAGAGACTGGCGTATATAGACATGATTCAACAGGATTAGGGCATCCTAATTTCCCACGATTATTAGGATCATGGGTGAACATACATGGCCATTCTTCCACATGCATTTTAATAAATAATAACTCAACCATCCACAATAAATGTCCAACCTTCTCCCACACATTCCAACATTCACATTACGTAGTATAATAGGTTTAAATATATCCTCATCGCAAAACACATCGAAAGTAATCATATATAAGGGGAGAACAGTTCACTGTTCTGCCCATGAACTTAACGGCGGTCTCTCTGGACGTTCCAGGAGTGACGACAAGATCGCTGGACGCACACGGGAATCTTGGCGTCAAGGCATTGACGCCAAGTTCCTGTCTGTGCAGAAACACAGACCGAACTTCAAATAAAGGGGTGAATGGGGGATCCAGGACGAGAGAAAATGTGTAAAAATCATAAAACCCTACTAGACATCTACATGGACGATAGGGGTAGGTTACTTGCCTCTTGCAAACTCCAAAGGGATCTAAATGGCCGAGAAGCTCTCCTTGGGCACTCCCAAGAAGCCTCCACAATTGCTCTCCTCCAGGTTCTATGTCGATGCAGAAACCAAACCACGGTGGGGAAGTCCTCCTCGATGTTTCCAGCTACCCTCCTGATGCGTAGGTTGCCGGATGAAGCCTTGAATCGCCGGATTGAAGCCTCCAAAGTTGAGCCTTTGTGCAGCTCCGAGCTAGGGTTTTCTCTATCTCTTGAAAGAGGTCAAGAGAGGGCTGTTTGGGTTGCAAAGGCTTGGTAAATAGGAGAGGGCTCTCCTTTCACCAGGCTTGACAAGAAAGCCTTTCAGACTGTTGGGACAGCTCCCCAATGGTTGGTAGCTTTTCCCGGGATTTCCGGCTCTGCAACGCATGTAAGCCAGTGATATTGACGTCTACATCGTTGGACGCTGGATTTAATGTTGGCGTCCATATGGTTGACACCTACACACACAAACGTCCATTGATATTGACGCCAAGCTGCCCTTCGGCCAGAACTCAAAAACATGCATAAACCATGCACAACTTATACCTATATACATGCCATATGTATGTATTATCATGTACACACTACCATCATACCATTCATACATTATTTACACTAACTTATACACATGCATACATAAGTATAAATAGTTAATACATACGTAGATATGTACATCTATGCATACTCAACATGAATTATTTACACGAAATTAAAATAATGTAACAAAATTCGAGGGCCTTTGTAACGGCCCCGGCGCCCGGGTCCCCGGCTCCCACCAAGGATCCGACCGTCGGCACTGCCGCCCACGGGTCTGGAGACCGGAAGGGCTAACGGATCGGTCTAACGAGATATGTGACGGAAAGTAAGTACACTACTCTAGTCAGCTGGTCAGGAGCGCCGCGTCTTACCCTCGACCAACGGTCCATGTCTGACACCTCCGTCGGAGTGAGACGCAGAACCACAAGTAACCACAACTACCGTAGTCTGGCCGACTACGGTCCCACGCCTGACGCCTCTAGGTGGTACCGGAACCACGTAGAGTGAGGCAGTGAGAACGGACTAGCTGAACTACGCCGTACGAGTCACACACTACCGTCGTACCAGTCTCAGCTAAGAGAGCTCCACAAACGACCACGTCACTGTCCCACCATTTTCCCCTACTGCTACCAAAGTCAACGACACGAGCAAACCCCGCCGCCTGGAGCAACACCCTCTGACACAAGCGCGCGGGAACCGGGGGTCCCAGGTAACGGTAACAACCTGTCTCGCGGACAGCCCTCAAGTGCCTAGCATCGGGCGAGAGAGAGAGACTAGCGTAGCACTGTACTAGGAAACAACACAGGTGCCGAGAAAATCGAGTCGCAGCGGAAGCAAGACACTGAGCAGGTTGCCAAGTCCCTTCTCTCACTAAGAAGGCGACAGGCCTGGTGTCGCCATCATGATGGCGACACCCAGGCCGGCGGAACCCTACTGATCTGGTTGCGACATAGCCTTGTCGTGACCAGGTCAGTGCTCCAGTGATCTGATAGGTCAGCGAGGGAAACAGGAACCGAAGCAGGAAAAACAGGCAGAAGGCGACGGCCCCCATGTCGCCACCAAGGTGGCGACATAGATGCTGTCCCTTCAGGAGTTCCTGAAGGCGACGCATCGATGTGTTGCCACCTGGGTGGCGACACTAAAGGTGTCGCCTTACCAGGGTGCAAACACCGAGGCTCCCTTCTTCAGGGCCTCAACCACACTACAATCACAACCGCGGGGAGGGAAATATGTAGGCTATTAAACATGGTTCTAAAGAGCTCAAACCACCCTCTAGAAACCCAACAAGCATGCACAATAACCTACACTCACATGCATCTCACAACATGGAGAACCCTCAAACCCAAGCAACCATTGCATGCAAGGCACCACACAAACCACATCCATAACCAAAGCATGAAAACAACCTAGCATGCAAGTTCTAGGCTTGGAAGAGGTGAGGATCCTAGCAAGTGGAACTAGGGAAAGGTTTGGGTTCCCTACCTCGAGAAGAAGATCCAACCTCAAGGGCCCTTCTCGTAGGTTAGCAACCCTCCTCCTCCGAGCTCCGACGCTCCACAAGCCTTCTCCCTTGAAACGAGCAAATCTTCTCCCTTGCAAGATGGTCAACAACCTCCTCTCAAGCCTCCACGGAGCTCCCAAGCTTCAGTTCGCCGGAGATAAGGCTTGCACAGAGCAAAGGGGTGAACTGAGGCTTTTGCTCTCGGCCTGAGCACTTAACCCTTGAACATGAGAAGGCGACATGGGCCCCGTCGCCTTCAATAAACCTGAAGGCGACATAGGACATGTCGCTATCCCCTGCTCAACGGTCAAGTCGACCTGCGACATCGCCACGTGTCAGCCATGCAGGCCTGACACCAGAAGGCGACATAGGACCTGTCGCCTCCTTACTGCCAGATGCTGACACCTGTCATCCCTCTTCAGACAACTACACGACAAAGGTGCATGCGGCTGGCAGCACAGCCAGAAGGCGACATAGGGCCAGTCGCCTTCCCAACTGGAAGGCGACAAGCCACATGTCGTCTTCAGAAGGCGACATACCTGTGTCGCCACCCTTGATGGAGGGCGACTGGTCAGGGTAACATGGGATGTTACAGCCTTACACCCACTCCCCCTTAAAGAAACTTCGTCCTCGAAGTTAGAACGACGCTACTCAAACAAAAGGGGATACTTCTTCTTCATCACATCCTCAAGCTCCAAGTAGCCTCCTCTCGCGAGAAGTTCCGCCAGAGAACTTTCACCGACGCAATACTCTTGTTCCGAGATGCTGAACCTTCCGGTCAAGAATAGCTACTGGTTGCTCGACATACGACAAATCTGGCTGAATCTCCACTGGCTCATGAATAATCACATGAGACGGATCTCGGACATACTTCCTGAGCATCGAAACGTGGAAGATGGGATGAACACTAGCCAAAGCTGGGGGTAATGCTAGCTCATATGCCACGCTGCCCAAACGTCTGAGAATCTCATACGGGCCAATAAATCTAGGGCTCAGCTTACCATGCCTGCCAATCTGACAACACCACGAGTAGGTGATATTTTTAAGAAGACATGATCACCCACCTTGAACTCCAAATCCTTCCTTCTGTTGTCGGCATAGCTCTTCTGCCTATCCTGAGCCGCAACAAGCCCCTTCCTGATAAGATGGATCTTATCCGAAGTCTCCTGAACTAACTCCGGACCGATCAGCTGCCTATCACCGGTCTCCTCCCAACATAAAGGAGATCTGCAGGGCCGACCATACAACGCCTCAAATGGAGCCATACCAATACTCGCATGAAAGCTGTTGTTGTATGCGAACTCCACAAGAGGTAAATAACGCTCCCAATCATCCTTCCAATCCAAAACACACGCTCTCAACATATCCTCGAGCGTCTGGATAGTCCTCTCGGACTGTCCATCAGTCTGGGGATGAAACGCCGAACTGAGCTTCAGCTCCGAACCTAAAGCATCCTGAAGACCCTTCCACAACCTCGAAGTGAATCTCATCTCGATCCGAAATGATCGACTTCGGCACACCATGCAATCTAATGATACTGCTAACATACAATCTAGCTAAACTCTCTACTGACTGCTTCTTCTTCATAGGCAAGAAATGGCAGTCTTCGAGAATCTATCTACAACTACCCAAATCGAGTCATTGCCCCTTCTAGATCGAGGCAAACCCGAAACAAAGTCCATAGTGACAGCTTCCCACTTCCAACGGGAATCTCCATCCTTTGCATATGGCCGGATGGTCGCTGTCGCTCGGCCTTCACTTGCTGGCATACTACTATACACTATTCTCCGCTACATCCCTCTTCATGCCAGACCACCAAAAGGATCTCTTCAAATCCTGGTACATCTTAGTGTTACCCGGATGAATAGAGAATCGCGATCTATGAGCCTCAGCTAATGCATGCTCACGGACATCTACCAAATCAGGGACACAAACACGGTGATGAAATCTAATCACACCGTCCTCATCACGAGTAATGCCTGCCTTGCCCACTAATTCTAAGAGTCTAGGATCGGCTTTCTGTTGCTCGATCACCTCATCCAAAACCGAGGACCTAAGAGATAACTGAGCTGCAAAAGCCTGGCATAGCGATGGCTCTAACTTAGTCAACGCGCAAGCCGCATCCTCCAACATCTTCCAATCCTGCTGGAGAGATGGCCTCTTTCTACTCAGAGCATCCGCTACGACATTCGCCTTCCCAGGGTGATACTGAAGGTCGAAGTCATAGTCCTTCAAGAACTCAATCCATCTTCTCTGCCTCAGGTTTAGCTCCTTTTGGGAGAAGAATACTTCAATTCTTGTGGTCGGTAAACACCTCAAATCTGACACCATAAATATGCCTCCAGATCTTTAGTGCATGAACCACTGCTGCGAGCTCCAAGTCATGAGTCGGATAGTTCTTCTCATGCTCCTTCAACTGACGAGAAGCATAAGCCACTACCCTTTCCTGCTGCATTAGCACACAGCCTAAACCAATCTGAGACGCATCCGTGTAGATAGCAAAACCCTCTACACCGCTCGGTAAGACTAACACCGGAGCTGTCATGAGCTTAGTCTTCAATAATTGAAAACTACTCTCACACTTCTCGGACCAAACAAACTTCACTCCCTTTCTGGTGAGCTGAGTCAAAGGGGCGGCGATGGATGAAAATCCCTCAATAAATCGTCGATAGTAACCAGCTAAACCAATAAAACTACGAATCTCTGAAGGGGTCTTGGGAACCTCCCAATCCATAACTGCCTGGACCTTTGCTGGATCCACTACAACACCAGCACCGGAGATAACATGTTCGAGGAAATGAACCTCGCGCAACCAAAAATCGCACTTGCTGAACTTAGCATACAGCTTGTGCTCACGGAGAACCTCTAACACTACCCTCAAATGCTGACGGTGTGTGGCCTCGTCCGGAGAGTAGACCAGCACATCATCAATAAACACTACGACAAAGTTATCTAAATAAGGCCTAAACACCCTGTTCATGAGATCCATGAACGCTGCAGGGGCATTGGTCAATCCGAAAGGAAGGACCAAAAACTCATAATGTCCATAACGGGTTCTAAACGCCGTCTTGGACACATCCTCACTCCGAATCCTCAATTGATGATAACCAGATCGCAAATCAATCTTAGAAAAGACTGATGCATCTCGCAACTGGTCAAACAAATCATCAATACGAGGCAAGGGATACCTGTTCTTCACAGTCACTTGGCTCAGCTTCCTGTAATCAATGCATAACCTAAGTGACCCGTCTTTCTTCTTGACGAACAATATAGGTGCGCCCCAAGGGGAAACACTCGGGCGAATAAATCCCTTATCAAGCAACTCTTACAACTGCCTCTTCAACTCGGCTAACTCCGCAGGTGCCATCCGATATGGAGCCTTCGAGATAGGAGAGGTGCCCGGAAGCAACTCTATGGTAAACTCTATCTCTCTATCCGATGGCAATCCAGACAAGTCATCAGGAAAGACATCTGAAAAATCCTGCACTACCTCAATCTCCGCAAGAGTAGGTGACTCATCAGCCTCTGGTACTAACACCACGCTGGCAAGAAAAGCGTCACAACCCTTGTTTACCATGTGCATCGCCTTCATGGCAGAGATGACTAACTTTCCCGCCAAGTTCCTTGGCAAGGGATGAGAGAACTCGTCCTCACCAGGAATGTGGAAAACAATCCTCTTCCGACGACAATCCACTAACACATAGTGCTCCTCTAGCCAATCTAGACCAAGAATAGCATCATAGTCCTTCATCTTTAGCAAGAAGAAACACCCGTCTAGGACTCTATCCTCAATGCACATAGGTAGCGACAGAATGCACTTCCTAGTCGATACCGTACCCGCAGGGGTGTGCACAGACAAAGGGACCTCTAAATCCTCAGACTCTACACCTGACTCTAGGGCTAACTGCCTAGCGAACCTCTCGGAAATGAACAGTGAGTAGCACCCATATCAAACAAAACCCGAGCGTGCACACCTAAAAGTAAAACCGTACCTTCGGTGACATGCTCCGCTTGCTCGGCGTCCTCGCGTGCTAAAGCAAACACTCGAGCTGGGATCGAGGCCTTCCTGGTCTTCCTGTAGCTGGCGCTGCTGCCACTACCGCTGGGGCTGGCGTTCCACGCTGGACTCCCTGCTGAAGTCTTGGGCAATCTTTGATCTTGTGGTCGCTGCTTCCGTACTTCAAGCACTTTCCCGTAATCATCCAACATTCGGTACCACATGTGTCTTCCCATAGTGGGGACACTCTTTCTTCACACCAGGAGAACGTACAGAAGGTACCTGAGAACTGCCGACTACCACTGATCGCTGTTGTGTCGGGTACACACCGCTTTCTTCTTGTCCTGTCGCTGGAACGTAGCTGCAGGTCTCTTCTGCGAAGCCTTCTTCTCTTCAAGGTATTGCTCCATCTCACCCTCCTGCCTACAAGCAGCGCTGAGGGCCTCGTCCAAAGTGCGGTGGTCAAACGCCACGAGCCTCGTCCTCAGTGATGGTTTCAGGCCCATCACGAACTTCTTTGTCTTCCTGCGCTCGTCTGCCACGATATGGGGTGCATATTTAGAGAGTTCAGAAAATCTTGCCTCATATTCTAGCACAGTCATGGAACCTTGAGCCAAAGAGAGGAACTCCTGCTCCATCCGATCTTGAACATGCTCGGGGACGAACTTGGCCCGAAAGAGCCTCACGAACTCGTCCCAAGCAACATCAATAGCTCCGTCCTCAAACCGGGTATGCAGCAATGAAGCCCACCATACATCAGCTCTTTCCTACAGTACACTGTTTATAAGCACCATCTAACAAATCTAGCTTAACAGAACATACAAGCATATAAACTAAAGCATACCTGTAGCATGTAGGTGGCTAATGTGACCTTATCCTCATCTGCACACCTGATGGCTCGGAAGATCTTTTCTATCTCCCTCATCCAGCTTTCTGCCAACAATGGATCGCTCTCCCCCTTAAAAGAGTGGCAGCATCCTCTTGAATCTTTCCGTGGTAGAAGGTCCACCATGGTCCTGAGCTGGTACTTGAGCCTGCTACAGTACACAGCAAGCAATACACAATCAACATAATATCGCATAATCAAATAAAACAGACTATTAATCATTTTATTAGTCTTACCTGAGCCTCCAACTGTGCCTGGAGTGCTGCCTGAGTATGAGCCTGCGTCTGCATGGCTTGCACCAGACCTTGCATGAATACTCCATAATCCACAGGCGGTGGTGGGGGAAGTACAGGACCTTGCGGTGCCGGGGCCTGCTGCTCCGCCCGCTCCTCACGTCTCGGCTCGTCCTCACGGGCCGGCCCTCCGCCACGCCTACCTCTCGAAGCCATGGCTGTAATAATTTTCAGCCACCATTAGAGCTTGGTTACTAAGTTTTCTAACCATTTTCTTATCTATTTTTCATTCATTATTAATCAATTCTACACATGTGGACATTCCTATGTAGACTTAGCATGTAATGAAGATGAAGACATGTATATATATTCATGTGCAATCTCAACCGGTGTCTCTGATACCAATCTCTGTAGCGACCCTCATTATACCGGTACGGTTATACCAACCCACGTCGGTATAGTGAACGTTGCCACAGTGGGACATTTACCCAACAATAACATTCAGCTGAGATACACGTGAATATAAGAACAGAGTAGCGGAAGTAAAAGAACCACCGTCTTCATGTCATTCATCATCCACATTTAACATACATGATTGCAATAACATTTAAAGAACTAAAAGTCCACATAATTAAATTGCTGAAAAATCAAATACATAATTGTCCACACTTAAACATTTTTCCATGATAATGCTAGTACAATGTTGCAATTACATACTATGAAATCAAAATATCGCAAAGTACACCAACGATCTAATCTCCACGCTCGGAGTCGGTCTCCACTGCCTCCTCCGCAAGTGTGTCGTCACTAACTACGCCTGTACGCCGAAGCAAGTAATGATTCTAAAAGACTCAGTAATTAACTCTACACATACCATACATGTACATGTCATAGCAGGTTTTACATACACATTTACAAGACACAATCATGTAGCATGCTTGTCATTGAAATTAACAACCTATCATGGTGGTTCTACTCATTAAACACATGATTCATGCTTTCAGATTTTCTAAATCAAAATCTCTATCACATGCTCTCTAATCACTCCAACATATGAAAGGTCTACTTTCAATTAAACTAAAACATGAAAGCAAGTTTAGCATGATTTCAATGCCTACGTAAAAGAACGCACTTAGCATGAATTCATATATTCCTCCTATACATGCTCATGACCATTCATCTTCTTTAAGCTTGCTGGTTTTACATGGACCAGAAAGCATAACCCAACACACAAGAGCTACTTAATCA